>JAESVK010070694.1:0-16583 GCA_017140935.1 Hamamelis virginiana
TGACAAAGCTAAGGTTGACTTAATTGCAAAACTACCTCCTCCTACTACTGTTAGGCAAATCCGGTCCTTCCTTGGACATGCAGGATTTTACAGGCGTTTCATTAAAGACTTTAGTAAAATAGCAAAACCAATGTGTAATCTGCTTGCTAAAGATGTAGAGTTTAACTTTGATAAAGCCTGTCTAGAGTCCTTCAATAAGTTGTGTTTAATGTTGATCTCGGCACCTATCATGCGAGCTCCCGATTGGTCACTTCCTTTCGAGCTAATGTGTGATGCCTCCGATTATGCTGTGGGGGCAGTGTTGGGTCAGAGGGTAGATAAGGCCCCTTATGTTATATACTACGCAAGCAAAACCTTGAATGAAGCTCAGTTAAATTACACTACGACTGAGAAAGAAATGCTTGCAGTGGTTTTTGCGTTAGATAAATTCCGATCCTATCTGTGGGGATCGAAGACCATTGTGTACTCAGATCATGCCGCCTTGCGGTACCTGCTCTCTAAAAAAGAGACGAAGCCTAAGCTGATTAGGTGGATTCTCTTATTGCAAGAATTTGACTTTGAGATTAGGGATAAGAAAGGGTCTGAGAATGTCGTTGCTGACCACCTCTCTAGGATAGTAGTTGAAGAAGAGAGTGACCCCATGCCTATTAGGGATTCTTTCCCTGATGAGCAGCTTTTTGCCGTCACTCATTCTACCTTACCCTGGTATGTTCATATAGTGAATTATCATGCCACAGGTCTTGTACCATCTCTTTGGTCGAAACAGGAAAAGGATCGGTTCTTTTCGCAAATAAAATTTTATTATTGGGAAGATCCTCTCCTGTTTAAGTACTGTGCTGACCAGGTTATACGTAGGTGTATTCCTGAGGGTGAAATGCAAGACGTTTTGAAGTTCTGCCACACTCTAGCATGTGGAGGACACTTTAGCGGGAAAAAGACTGCCGCTAAAGTCTTGCAGTGTGGGTTTTTCTGGCCCACACTATTCAAAGATGCATTGGACTTCTGTAAGTCCTGCCAAAATTGCCAAAGAATGGGTTCTATGTCTAGAAGGGATATGATGCCTCTTAACCCTATCTTGATCGTTGAAATTTTCGATGTATGGGGCATTGACTTCATGGGACCTTTTCCTATTTCGCATGGGTTTGAATACATTCTAGTGGCTGTCGATTATGTATCTAAATGGGTAGAAGCCATAGCCACTAGGACCAATGACCACAAGGTGGTATTGAATTTCCTCCAAGAGAACATTTTCTCTAGGTTTGGGTTTCCAAGGGCCATCATCAGTGATGGAGGGTCACATTTTAATAACCGACCCTTTGCAAATCTCGTAGCTAAATATTCTATTACTCACAAGGTTGCAACCCCTTACCATCCTCAGACTAGCGGGCAAGTGGAGGTTTCGAATAGGGAAATTAAGCATATCTTAGAGAAAACTGTCAGGCCAGATCGAAAGGATTGGTCATTGCGTTTAACCGACGCATTGTGGGCCTATAGGACTGCTTTTAAAACCCCTATTGGTATGTCTCCGTACCGTCTAGTCTATGGCAAACCGTGTCATCTCCCGGTCGAGTTAGAGCATAAAGCACTTTGGGCCATTAGGAAGTTTAACTTTGAAATGAAGGAAGCGGGTTCTCACCGCAAGCTTCAGTTAAATGAGCTCGAAGAGATTAGGAATGAGGCTTACGAGAATTCCAAAATTGCTAAAGCCAAAATGAAAGAGTTTCATGACAGACACATCAATAGGAAATCTTTTGAACCAAATCAGAAGGTGTGGCTGTTTAACTCTAAATTAAGGCTATTTCCTGGTAAGCTTCGATCTCGTTGGGATGGACCTTTTGTAGTAACTAGGGTTACTCCTCACGGTGCTGTTGAAATTCAAAATCCTCGTACTGGTTTGTCCTTCTTTGTGAATGGACAAAGGCTTAAGCCTTTTATCGAGGGTATTACCGATAGTGAGGGCATTCAGGATGGTTTGGTAATTGAGTCTGTCAGTTTGGAAGACCCAACCTACCAGTTGACTAATGAGGAATTTCACGTCTAGCTAAAAGACGTTAAACTTAGTCCCACCCACCTATTCCCCTTGTTCATATACACTCGTCTAGTTGTAACATTCTTTCAAACATTGAGGACAATGTTTACTTCTAGTTGGGGAGGGTTTGTATATTCTCTTAATATGTATATGCATTTGTATATGATTAATTTATTTATTGGTTCATTTAATTTGTATATACATAATAATTCATTATTATTATTTATCATTATTGTGTACATGTTAACCCAGTGTGATTTATATAAAGATTATTTGTATAGAATTTGATAAATAAACATGTGTTACAATGTGAGTTTATTCTTTCATTTATATCATTTCTAGTTGTCTATTTTCGATACATTAATGATAACTTTACTGTGATTAGCTTGTATTCAATCT
The DNA here is from genome assembly GCA_017140935.1 of Hamamelis virginiana. Lineage (NCBI taxonomy): Eukaryota > Viridiplantae > Streptophyta > Magnoliopsida > Saxifragales > Hamamelidaceae > Hamamelis > Hamamelis virginiana. Next base: position 2,429 of record JAESVK010070694.1, read on the forward strand.
TTCACGTGCACGAACTTGGTTTAATCTTTATACTTGGCAATTTGAGTATTAGATAAAAACCTGTTATAAAGTGGAAACTTGTGACAATTAAAGCAAATTTTGAACCATTCGATCATTTTTGGGACTTAAATATTCATCATTTCAGGATAGTCTTTGGTTAATGCTTTCCTGTTATATCTTGCAAAAGGTTCAATTCATGCGTATGTTAGAATGCAAATATCTTGTTAATCAATTGAGAATATTGTGCACATTTTTGAAAAATGATTTAAGGCCATTTCCTTCGAGTTTTTGAGCCGTGTTAATTTTTGTTAGAGTTTAGGACCCCCGTAGTACCCAATTTTGAGCCGAAAAGTTGCCAATTTTTTCGATAACTTAGCAAGCCATGGGTAACGAGGTGTCTTTTATATATTTAGTTAGTGTAAAGAGTAAGTTACTATGAAAATTTAGTCAAAATAAGCCAAATTTTGAAAAAGTCAAAATTTTGACTTCTCTATCGATAGCCAAACTAGCGCTATCGATAGAGGTGTTTGAATTTCAAAAAAAATAATAACTGCGGACCAGAGGAGCTTGGCTATCGATAGCGGCACACGCGCTATCGATAGAGATCGCGCTAAATAGCTTTTAAGCTTCTTCCCGCGTGAAAAACCGTCCATTTCCTTCACTATTCATCTCTGAAACCTCCATTGCCGCCGTGTCCCTTCACCTTCAAACTCACTTTCCGACCACCCCAGGCCTCCATTTCGCGCAAGATCGATTCCATAGCGATCCTCGCGCCATTTTGAGCATTTCTGACCGATCAGAAATTGCATTTGCTACATTCCATTTTTGTCGCCTTCTTGCACGAGCATCGCATTTCAGCGAGGGCAGTTGGATATTCAGCGACTTCTTCACCTTCCATACTTCGTGAGTACTTGTTCACATTCTGAAATTTTGAATTTTTCATAAAATGGCTTAGTTTTGTGTAATATGTCATAGCATGACTTAGTGTACGTAGATTCTTGCATGTAAAAAGTTAGAATAGTGTGTTGGGTTTTTGAGTTTAGATAATAATAAAACTTGTCCTTGTACACTTGTTACACTGCATTGGGATGTGGAGTTGTGGAGTTGTGGTAAAGCCTGGACGTTAGGCTATGCATGGCCAAGCATAGGCATGCATGCATCGGTTCCTACGATTAAAAGAGTTATTAAATATAGCCTGGATGATGGGCTAGTCTTGAAGTTTGAGATGGGATTTAAAAATTATCATATGGGTTATCAACTGGCTGTGTTGTGTGTTTTTGTTATTATTGAAAAAAATATATATACGAGTATCTCTGAAAATATTCTACTGCTGACTATGTTCCTATCTGCTGCCGTGTGGTTGTAAAAAAAATTGTACAGAGCTATGGTACGCCAAAAGACCACCGGCAGGAAGGGCGTAGCCTTTCAGGAGCCGGCACAGCCGAGACCGAGGAGGTCTTCAGATTCTGGGAGGGGCAAGGCCCAGCGCACGCAGCCAGATTCGTCAGATGATTCTGAGTCCGAGTGGCAGCCTGCACCAGTTCAGAGACCATCTGCCAGAGGTCAGTCGTCTGCCTAGCAGCCACGAGATAGTGCTCCTCCATCTGGTTCATAGTTTGTGGAGGAGGAGTACATATTTGAGCAGCCGGATATTGGCGAGACTGGCGAGCCGCGCATGCCTCGCGAGTTCGAGAGCTACGCCGAGACTGAGACCGGGTCGAGGAGAGTACCGACTCGGCGAGCTGCGAGACCATGGCCAGTGATCCTATCGGCGAGGAACTTCAACGTCGAGAGATATGTGGATCCGAAGGCCTTCAGATACGAGGGCTTACTGGTAGAGACCTTGCAGGACAGACACCTCAGCACCTGGCTGAGGAAGGGTGGAGGATATATGGCCAGCGTCGTACGTCAGTTCTACACGACAGCCCATATGGCCGAGGACCAGACTCAGACCCTGCAGGCCAAGGTTGGAGGCCGGTTGATTCAGTTTACTCCGGACGACATCGCTACCTATCTGGGGTGCGAGCGTCCATCATCTACAGAGGTAGAGAGCACCTACTTAGAGCTGACAGAGAGTCAGTGTGCTGATACAGTATGCGTGGACCGGGATTTATTCGACGGTATGTACTTCACGACCGGGAACATGCATCCATCATACGCAGCTATGAATAAGCTGCTCTACTGCAACCTACGGGCGAGAGGCGCCCCAGTCGAGTCTGTGCGGCTGCTGTTGGAGTTCTTGAGCGACCACCCCATTGACATCGCAGCGTTGATCTTCAGCGAGATTCGCACATTCATTGCCACACAGCCACGGAGCAACATGCCGTACCCCCAGATGATTACAGCGTTTGCATTGGGTGCGGGTGTTGTCTCTGATGAGCCACTGCGCTGGGGCGAGGGTCCTATTACCCCTACTACATTAGCTCGGAGTATAGCAGCTCGGCCGAAAAGGCCACGTGCTGAGACCGCCGGTCCATCAGAGCCTGCTCCTACTCCAGCTCCAGCTCCAGCTCCGACTCCAGCTGCTCCTCCTATGCCAGACATGCCATCTGCCAGCTCCCAGGGTTTGTTTCATCAGGTCCTGGAGGGACTGCGATCTATGATGCACATCCAGCAGAGGCAGTCAGCTCAGCTTGATCGGCAGACAGCGCAGCTCAACCGACAGTCTGCTATGATGGAGAGGCACTCTGCACAGCTCCGGGTTATGTGGCGACGTATGGACGGCGAGCCGATTACTGAGGCCGACCGCGCGTTATTCTATGAACCACAGCCCGATCCTAGATTTGACATCCCGCCTGGGGATGAGCAGTGATGAGAGAGGATGCTCAGTGTTGAGCTTGGACAGTTGTTTCTTTTTGAAAAATTCTTTGTTCTTTTTGGTTAAAACTTTTTAAGTTATTGTCAGGGTTAGTTTAGGTATTTAGGATGGTTAGGGTAGTAACCTGAACAAATTACAACCATCCTAATTTTGCAGTCTTCAAACTCTTTCTGTTACAACCAAAAATATTACAAGCCTATAAAGACCTTTTTTGATTTTAAAAATATTGTGCATTATTCTCTTGTGATTACTTGTTTATTTAAGTTTTATTTATGTATGAATTGCATCTCTGCATATATAACTTTGTTAATTCATCTCTCTTTGGTCGTTAATTAGAGCTTAATGTATAAGTTTTATACTTGTATATTTCTATTTTGGAACTCTGGGTTACTAACCTTTTCAGAGTGAACATCTTTTGCGAGTGACCATTAGTGAGGATTTTGAAGTTGAAACTAATTATGGGTTAATTCTCGTACTCTTATTACAGTATTTTTATTTTATCAAAGTTCATCCTCACTACACATTGAATACTTGCTAATTTTCTGTTAAAGATAGCATTTCTTGTATTATAAATGTTCAATTATGAATAGCGATATATCTGTGGATGAAACTCCTACTGTGTACATAGTATATTGTTAAAATTCTTTCTCAAACAATTCTTTTATTTATTCATGTTTGTGAGTATCATTTCTGCAAACTCTCACGAGACTACACTCGTCCACGAAGGGTAACTTAGTGGTTTAAAAGGCTTGTTGCATACGCTAAATGCAATCGCGTTTCCCTGCGAAAGTGGCTTTTCAAATTCTAGTTTTAAAAGTTTAGCTTTTTGCTAAGAGACTAGCAAAACCTAAGTTGGGGAGTGTGATTGTACCACAATCATACCATTCAACTATGGTATTACTATGTTCTCTTATATATATAAATGTTTAATAAATAGCGTTTTGTATAAATATCTGTACAATTGGGTTTAAATCTCTGTTTCAAGAAATCTGTGCAGATTATATAAATTAAAGTCGTCACCGATGAAGCCGTAAAGAGTATCTCGAATCAAAAGATCATTCAGAAGGATCCGCAGCAACCGGGTGAAGTACGAAAGAGCAGACGATAAGACTCTGCAGGAAAAGTCAAACTTTGACCTTGAACTATCGATAGCCAAGATGCGCTATCGATAGCGCCTCTATCGATAGCGCACCTTCGCTATCGATAGTCAGAGGCGGCTGCGGGCAAAATAGATATTTTGAGATATTTTGAGGGCCCTTTGGTCTTTTTCCTTTTCCTTCTATAAATAGAAGTGTAACGACGACGTTATGAGGGTTCATGACTTATGCTCTGAATCATTACTCTGCTATTTTAATTCAAGTTACAGTTTATTTTCGTATTTTATTCGGTAGTTTCCGTTTTCAGCAATTTCCAATTCTGCAATTTTTCTTTTAATGCCTGGCTCAATTCTCACTTGAGGATTGTTCTTTACTATTAAGTCTTTACTTTCAGTAATTTACGTTTCTGTTATTTTCCTTTTTATGCATGGCTCAGTTCTCACTTGAGAACTGTTCTTTACTTTTTCTGTCATTTTCTTTATTTACTTAAGCACTTTTCTTTATTTATTTCAGCCATTTTCTTTATTTCTTCAGTCATTTAATTACCGCTTTTATTTTCTTTTTCCATCCCGTGAACCCTTAAAGCTTGTCATGGATAAAGGATATTCTCCTCCATTGATGTGTAGCTAATACTCCAAGCTTGGGTGAGGATGAAGTTGGATTCATTATACAATCCTATTTTATAAACATCCCTCTATTTGTATTATGTGATTGCATAGTTGTGAAGGTTTTACCGCACACTATCGCTAAATATAATATCATATAATTGTACATCTGTGATTGCAATTATATAATTATGCAATGGTTCTTATTGGTATGAATACAAACCAGCATGCTTTATTCCTCATTTAAGGTGGATAGCGATATTCCATTCTTTTCCAGGATAAACTTGCCGGTCCTGTATTCATAATCTTTTTGGGACTTCCTTCTTATAGTTGGAAGAACCACCATACATAATTACTATAGTGAGGATTTTATAAACATAAATTGTATAATTGATATTCAATGGGCTTCTCACCCAAGTTCCGCTCAATTCACCAACTTAATTGCATTTTTTACTAAGCTTTATTAAATTTACTGCGTTTTCGCTTCGACCCAATCGGAGCATTTTCCACCAACCAATTTAATTAACAATATTCTTTCCACTTGAATTAATTCTAAAAAGTCTTTTAATATAAACCTGCATTTCCCAGTGGTTCGACACCCGTGCTCACTAGTCACAATCGAATTGAGATTATAAGTCACGCGATTTTATAAATTATTAATCTTGATCACTGACAAGGAATAATCTCCCTTGTCATCTGAAGCGATCACATGGCTTTTAGTACATATCCTCAACATCATCATCCTAATTCTAGAGATATCTCCTAAGTGAATGATTTATACTCTAATTAGGGTTGAGTTCTCTCTGTATAAACTCCTATAATCTCAAATATTCAAGAATACTCATCCTGAAACATAGGTTAGTTTTTCTCTATCTCTTTCTCTCTCTAAGAGCCATCACTAAAGCTCTTGGATTTGGAGTCGTGAAACATCAATGGGGAACTCTAGTAGCCACTCCTTCAATCTACGTGAGTTCGTAGGCGTACACGGAGGCATAGTTCGTGTTCTTAGCATTCATGGATTTCGTGGATGTGTGTGGGCTAGTAACAACAAGTGTAGGATCAATTCGATTGGACCGCTTCCGCATTTAGGTAATCCTAAACTCAATTGGGTGCAATATGGATTATATATATTTATTAATTTACATTGATATCAGAGCCTTAGGCTTGTTGATTCGCCCACTTTATGTCCTATGTATGGTATTTGCATGAAATTTAAATAAAAACACCATTAATTGAGACTATTTAAAATTTGTTTTTAAATATAGTGTTTTTGATAAATAAAAAATAAAAAAAATTATGGCTTTATTTCAACATGTTTGAGGAATTACCCCATAAATTTTCATGCAAATCCGAGACATATTTAGGAAAAATTTTAAAACCGTAGTTTTTTTGTAATTTTGGTATTTTTTCAAAAACTTTGGGCCAATTTTTGGTGCACATAGTGCTGGTTTTTGTTAAAAGTGTGCCCTAAAACCAATTAGTAGGTTGTACTTATGGAACTTTATTTCATTTATATTCTTGTATAAAACTTATTCATCTATAAAATAGCTTTTATATTATCATGTTAACTTGTGTTATTTATAACTGTTCCTGATCATAGGTTTATTTATTTGGGGATAAACCGTTAAGATTAGCTCAGGTTATACTATCTCCTATGGAGAATGGTGAGTCTCAAACCATCTGTGTAGAGACACTATAGTAAACCTGTGGGTGATTGTTAGAGAACAAGTACACTGAATGTGACCAAAATGAGTACATCTTATGGAAATGTATTTGAATGTCAAAAAACTGCTCATGTGTATAGTCACATTTGTAATCCTCATACCTAAGACACCAATGGTTATCTTATGTATAAATTACTAGAGTTTGATAGTATCTTGTATACCCTTAATTAAGAGGAGGTAATCGATACTCATTGGCTTTAGTAAGTTGTACATGAAGATATGTGAGTGTGCAATAGGGGATCACCACCCTTAATATCAAAGGGAGAATGTCACAGTTCATTCACAAATAATAACTCAATGAAGTCTTTGGCCAAAGCAGAAGGTAACCATGGAAAAGTGTTTTTTAAGGGATTACCTAATTGAGTTTATATTTTGGTGAATAGCTAACACAGGATTCAGTTAGGGTTTGACATGAATCCATACCCAACTAACTTAATCGTGACATTGTTTGGTGAAGGATTATCTATTACACAAAGGGTTCATTTATACAAGTGTATTCACCCACACTTAGGGCATGTCATGACACATTGCTGGACGCCACTTATTACTAATGAAAGCCTAATGATAAGTGTTATCATTGAGGGCAAAATTGGAATTGTTCCAATCGAACCAAAAATAGAAAGTTTCTATTTTGGGAAACATCGAGATGTTCCCTATCACTACTAGGATGGGGTGAACCCAATGGGTCACACACATAAGGGCATAAGTGATCTTCTTGACTTTGTGGGAGGGGAATATTCTAATTTGTATAAGCTTAATCCTTGCTATTAAAGGTTAATAATTAAAGGGATTAAGAATATACAAAACTAGAATTTTACTATTCAATATGATGTTTGGTCAAGCTAGCACTTGTAACCAAACATCATTAAAAGAGGAGAGGTCTATAAATAAGAGGGTTCTTGCCTAGGGCCGGCAACTCCATGAGTGTGCCTCTCTCTCTCCTAGCCGTACCTCTCTCTTTCTCTCTCTAGCTTGCATTCTCTCACAAGGTGTTGTGAAGATCAAGGGATTCAAGGAGTCTTGTGTTCGTGTGGACTTTCATTGGAGGCATCCATACTTTTAGAGCTCGAGTTTTTGCGAGGACAACCATCAAAAGGAATCAAGTAAGCTTTTATTAATTGTTTGATTCGTTTGCATCATTTGAGTTCATCATTGGGATGATTACAATGGAGAAAATTTTTGTTTTCTATTTCCGCTGCGTTTCTCCCATGTAATCCTTACAGTGGTATCAGAGCCAACTCAAACCATGATTCGAATCATGAATGGCATAGTTTGGTATGTATTAAAAGTGTTATATTAATTGAGGATTTGAGAAATCCACCATTGGTGAATTCGGCCATGGAGTTTTAAGCTCCTCTTGTTTTTGTTTTAATATATTGCAACTTGGTTTTAACAAATCTTGATGATGGATGGTTATCATAGGGGCTGTCCTTGTAGCATTCGACCATGAAAGGGTTTGAGAAACCCTAGGTGGCGGCTGCAACAAGGGGCTGCAACATGGGCCTGCAACATGGGGCTTTACATAGGGTTTAAAACCCCTTAGTACATTTCGGCATTATGGGTTGTATAACCCTAGTTTGCTGCAACCATATAAGTGTTATAACCCTTGTTATTTTCTGTCATTGATGGGTTTAGAACCCTTGATGTTTCAGCCATGGTGGTTGCTTAGTGAAGAAGATGATGAGACTCCATTGTTTTTAGAAATTCTAATCAATATAGGAAACCTAGTTTTACTAGGATTTGCTAGTTGAATTAGATTTCTATTTGAAGTTTTCTCTCCTAATTGACATGTGTCATTAATTAGGATAATTGTGATTAATTAATATGATTAATTAATTAAATTAGTGGCTGGAATTTTAGAGTTTAGGAAACTCTATGATGATAAGATAAGTATCCTATTTTGAAAAGTTACTAATTTGTGACACTTTCAAAATAATGAAGATTGTGTAAATTAGAAACTCCTAAATTTTAGGAAACTTGTCATTTGATGACTCTAAATAGATTTTGGAAATCCTATTATTATTTTGATTGATATTTAATATTGGATATTGATTATCATAAAAAAAAAAAAAAAAAATTGGAAAGTCCCAACCCTACTCTCTCTCTCTCTAAATCATGACCACACTAGGGTTTACAAACCCTAGTGTATCACGGCCACTTAGTGGCTCTTTGTTGGTTCTATATTCTTCACATAATGTTTATTAAATGATTTTTATAAATTATAAAATTGTTTGAAAAAGGTTTTGTAATTTAAAAGTGAAGAAAATAGAATAAAAAGTGAAATTGGGTTTTGGAAACCCTAATTGCCAATTTGAGAGTTTGAATTTAAACAAATGTTGTTTTAGCTTTTTAATTCGATTAAAATGCATGGGAGTCATCATATCAACATAAAAACTCAAATATCAACACTCTTTTACATCATTGAGCTCATACTATACGCTTTAGGATTCCTACACCTCTTTCATCCTTGAAAATGTTAGGTAAATAAAATTATGAGCTAACTAGCTCAGTGAATAAACATCTAAATTTTGTAATGCCCCAACCTGACATCCGTACTGACCATTCCGTATAGATTGACAAGTGCTAATGTAACACCCCTCCATACCCATACCCAATTTCGGGGTGTTACGCACGCAGACACCTAGTGCTTATCTCTTCAAAAATCTCTGGTTAATATTTTAATAAGATTTTAAAAGCGCGGAAGTCTTAGAAAACTAGAGTATTTATATAAAAAAAAAATTTTGATAAGCACAAAGTACTATCTGGGGTCAAAGTACCGTCCCGTAAAGTACTTTCGATAAAACTTAATATTACATAAAACTTAAGTACATATAGAGTCCACAGATTCCTTTACATAATATTACACACCAAAACAGGAATAGCAAAGCCCAGTATCACACAGACAGCTGCTACTATAAGAGCCCAAACAGGTAGACTTGAGCCCAACATTATCTCCAATTCTTTACTGGTTCAGTGGCCCTGTGGGGGGGGGGGGAAATATAAGGGGTGAGCAAAACCACTATGCTCAGTGAAGTTTTCTAATATTTTATGCTGCATAATCACCTTAAAAGATGTAAAACATTCCATATCACAATTTCAGAATGAGTAAGGATCATCATTAAGCAAATTTATATTGATCAAATCATTGCTTAATCCCCAATCGAGTCATTCTCATAACAATCCAACATGCTTAATGCATATGACAGGTATATTATGCAATGCTCTTATGCAATCATACCTGCGAGGCTCTATTTTGCTTCTTACCTGCAAAACAAAACTTCACTGATGGCTATCTCATTTTAGGACTCGCCATCAACGACAACAGCATACCTCACTGTATGTATATCACCTGACTCCGCACCGAGCCAACCCCTCACTGGGCCAATACTGGTGTGGCCTCACCAGGATTGTTCTTGCTAAACGGCCGCCCCTCACTGGGCCCTGCCCCTCACTGGGCCAATCCCATCACTAGGATTACAAATGCTCAATTTAGCAAGGGTGATATATTAGTGCACTAACTGTTTCCAGGATCTATAGTCCATCGGTCGTATTCCAATTCCTCGATTCCACAGTTCATAATATGTATGCCAATTAAATCAATGCTATGCATATGTCTGTGCTACAGTAACACTTCGTATTTCTCTAAATAACAACATTCCTTTTACTTGTAAGCGAAACATATGCGCCCATACACAAATGTCCACATGACAAGCGCCAGTTTAATTTTTCACGGGTTACGTACCCCTAAAAAAACTCCATGTTTGTTATTAGGAGATATATGATGTGTACTTATAAGCCCAATCATTTTCACAAAACATCACAGCCACATGCCATATACCAATGTATTATATTACAAGTATGGCATATATCTCATGCATATATTTTATGCACAACAATTTATCACATGCATATTTTAATGCATAACAATTCTCCCCTATGCATATATTTTTATGCATAATAATTCATCATGTGCATATATTTTTATGCATAACAATTTAACCACTTAAAATGACAACAACATATCTCTTAATTTACAGTAATCGCATGCTCAACTCTAAAAATAATTAAAATAATTATTTCACAGTTCATAGGGTAAGGACATATTAATGCTGGGCTAATAATAATACGGTGCTTTCACACAATTGAGATCCACATAACCCCTATTTATCATCAAACACATTCACAAGTCTCACAGTATCCAATTTTTCCACCGAAATCAAATCGAGCAATTTTAAGTATTATCAGGGGCCTAAAATTTCAATTAAAAATTTTGTAGCTTCGTTAAAATTTTAATTTTAAAAGTCATAAAATATATTTTATGAAACCCATAAAATTCTATTAAATTTTTAGGCCAATCAAGCACATATGCGGACTTTTATTAAAATTTAGCACATTAATCTCACTAAAAATTTGCAATAAAAATTATAGGGGCATGTTCAAACTTAGATTTTCCCCATCAAGAATATAAAAATTTCTTTGAAAATAATAATAATAATTCAATTGTATCAATTTCTACCAAATTACAAATTGTCAGATTTTTCTGATAAAACTCGGACTTTTCAGAAATTTATTCTCACAAAATTGTCACACCAATTCCAGTCCAAATATACTAAACTTTATCTCAACATCATTATTAGTCCAATTTGAACTAAAACATGTATTTTTACATAGCCATGTGTAAAATTAAGAGACCATGCAAAATTATCTAGTGTAATTAAATCTTAGATACACAAGCAATATACCCACTAAAAATTCATGCAATTAACTCAAATCAATTCATCAATTAAGGTAAAAATAAAGCATAAAAGAGTAGGAACTTCACCCCAAATTAAAATTGATAAGTCTCTTGACTTGAATTTGAGAAGAATTTGGAGAAATTTCCCAAAAATTGGCTTAGAATTTCACTTTCTCTCCCTTGGCCGTACACTCTCTCTCTCCTCTATTTTTTTCTTGGCCGAATTGCTTCTTTTCTCCTCTTCAATTTCCGGTGCAGCAGCCTTCAATTGTTAATCCTTCTCTCAATTTATATTACCTTAATTAGCCATGACAAGTCATGGTCCTTAGGTGGCTAATTGTGGCCATGCAAAGTGCCACATTTCCAAAAGCTTGGCAAGCTATCTAGTTGACACCTAGCACCTCACATGAGGTGTCCCACTCTATGGTTGCCATGTGGCAGCCCACTAATAAGCCACTTGGCATTTTTGCACAATAATTATCTCATGCTACATGGGTACATGCTAATGCCCTACATCCTACACTCAAAACCACCTATAAAATACCACTTGGCATTTAATATTTATGTCCCTATGCATTTTAATGTACCCAAATTTAATAAATTGGGGACATAATAATTAGGAACACAAAATAATTAGGAATACAAATTAAACATTACACAAAAATAGACTAGCACAAAATTAATAGGCACGCATAAAATTAATTAAATTCATGCTAGGCTAACATAAATTAATTTAATTAAATTCATGCTAGGCTAACATAATTTAAATTAATTAAATTGCCAACCTAAATTAAATTAACTCAATTAAAGTGAAAGGGTCTCACAGCTAAGATGGAGATACAGCTTATCCTACTCATTTACATTTCCACAAGAGATACAAGGAATATTTATAACAATGTGAAATGCCATGTGCATACATTATGTTCCAAATCATCATATACATAAATAATAACTCAAAATTATAATAATGCCAACATCCCTGGCAAGTAGACAGATAAACAATTTATAAATTATTCAAATAACTACAATACATATATCAAGAGTATGCAATCACTAATAAATGAACTACCACATTGTTATCCAACAACCCTCGAGCAGAGGATTGTGCCAAACCATGCATACAACATCCCAGACAATCCTACAATCTGCTATGTAAAAAGAAAGGTGAGCCTCGAATCGCTCAATAGGAATAATATAATCTTTACAAATAATAACATCATAGTGATACATGGAATATTTAAATAGAATTTGTTAGCGTTATGGCTTCCACCCTTGTTGGTTGATTTTGATGATAACAATCATTGTATTATAATTCTATTTTATTTGCATATTGTGTAAATTTGCAAGCATGAATTGTGGTAAAATTCATGATGATCTTTGTATCTTTGTATCATGGACTTATTCTTGCATCATGAATTTGTTTTACCTAAAATATGCATATGCTTTAAATGATAATATTTAGTATTTGTATATGCATATTGTTAGGGGGAGCCACAAATCATTGATTGATTTATTTGTTTATTCAATTGAGCATATGAATACTTTGTTATAAACTCTTGTTAAATGTCAAACTTTGTTGAGAGATTCTTTTGGATAACCTTGTTGAATATTTGGTTGTCATTATTTGATAATTGACATTATCATATAGTTCTTATATATCCATTATAGTATATATATGCTTCTAAGAACAGGATCCAATTTGCCAATTGAAGAAGGCTTATCCATCATGGAGCAAAAAGCTACAACATTATTGAAGTCAAAGATGAATCCTAGCACAAGCCAAGCACAAATGTTGAAAATCCTTTATGAAGATCTTGCTTTTATTAGTGTGTGTGAGTGCTTAGGAATTTATTGTAAATCTCTCTTTAGGATGAACTACATTAGCTCAATTGACTATGACTTAAGACCATAGGTTTTAAGTTTGGAAAATCACATTTTAGTCAAAAATTGATTCAAACTCATAGTGGGCTATATGGACTCAAAAGACAAAATGTTTTATAAAATACTGTTTTTTTTGCTGACGAAAACTTCCAACTTCAAATGGTCATATCTCCCTCATCCGGACTCCATTTTCGATGATCTTTATATGCACGGAAAGCTTGAGAAGTCTAGTTTTTGAATATGTAACTTTTAGCTCAAGTAAAAATTGGGATTAGTCGACTAATCACCCTTGTCTAGTCAACTATTCGCATGGCAGTAGCTATATTTTGGAAAAATAAGCTCCTAGTCGACTAACACTATGTCCTAGTCGACTAAGCACCTTCCTAGTAGACTAATCATCATTGTCTAGTCGACTAACCGTGCCCGGAAACTTTTTCAAAGGTATTTTAAACCTTCTAGTCGACTAACACTTGTGCCTAGTCGACTAACCAACCTGACAGTTCATAACGGCTAGTTTTTAACGGCTCTATTTTGTCTCTAAATAGCTATATTCTTTTATGAGCCTATATATACTCATTTTATGAGTCTTGAATCAACTAATGAACACACACAAACTTATACCAACATAGTTTACATCATTCTTGTGTGATTTAGTAAAAATCATCATTCTCTCTTGAAGCCAAACTAGTTCATCTATGTGAGAGATATTAGTGAGAGCTCATATGTATATCATCTACTCTTTGAGGAGTTTTCTTATTGTACACACATCAAATCTTGTTGTAATTCTTGTGAGAAGAGCTGTGTGCTCTTGGTGTAATCTCTACCCAGAAGTGAGATTGGTGAAGTGCTCTTGGTGAGCATTGGAGAGTTGCTCTTTGTGAGCATTGGCCAAGTGCTCTTTGTGAGGCTTGAAGAAGTGTTCTTTGTGAGCATTAGTGAAGGTTCTTTGTGAGCCATTGAAGAGGTTCTTTGTGAGCCATTGTATAAGTTCTTTGTGAGCTTAGGTGAGGGTCTTCCACCTGGGATAAAGAAGACTGTGTAAAGGTTTCTCCACTTTGAAGGAGCTAATCCTTAGTGGATTGTGGAATCATTGGGCTGAGTGCTTAAAACGTGGATGTAGGCGAGCCGAACCACGTTAAATCTCTGTGTTTGATTTCTCTATCCCTTACTCTTGTTTTAATTAATTGCTTATATATTTGCTTGTGTTGAAATTAATTGAACCTAAATTTTATTTGGTAATATTTGCTAAAGTTTTCCAAAATTCCTATTTACCCCCCTCTAGGGTCATATATTTG
>JAESVK010070701.1:0-10299 GCA_017140935.1 Hamamelis virginiana
ATGATTGGAAATGAAATTTCCAAAAGGATTGAAAATCCTTGAGATAACAAGAAATGAAATTTCTAGGGCGAGTCGAAGATCCCAAGTTTAAAGAGAATTGGAAATGAAATTTCCAAAAAAATTGAAAATCCTTGAAATAACTAGAAATGAAATTTTTAGGGCGAGTCGAAGGCTCCCAAGTTTTAAGATGATTGGAAATGAAATTTCCAAAAGGATTGAAAATCCTTGAAATGACTAGAAATGAAATTTCTAGGGCGAGTTAATTGGAAATGAAATTTCCAAAAGGATTGAAAATCCTTGAGATAACTAGAAGTGAGACTTCTAGGAAGAGAGAATTTGAAGCGAAGCTTTCACAATGATTTTGATGATTAAGGTAAGTAATTGGTTCAATTATCCTTTTTTTTTTTTTGTGGCAAAATTGGGATGTCATTTTATTTCGTTGATATTCACTGGCGAAGCCATGAACATCAACGAGGGGCTTCTGTAGACATCCATTTTTTAGCATGGGTATGGTCATTAATGGTTGTCTGTGATTAGAGGTGAAATAGGGTGTCAAAATCCTAAGTTGCCTGTTCTACCCTTGTGGCATTTGCCAGTTCTACCCTTGTGATCCGACGGTTGGTTTTTGAAATAACTGACTTTAAAAAAATGGTGATTTTTTAAAGAACAAATAAGTTGCATATTTTCACAATGAGTTATTTCAAAAACCAACCGTTGGATCACTGTGATTTTTTGCAGGCATGACATACAGAGGAAGAGCATCTAATCCAACGGTTAGTTTTACAACAGTGTTCAAAGTTAGATTGTGGAATCATTTTTTATAAGAGTTAAAAGAATTAGATCAAAATAAGTCTAACTCAAAGGGAATAAGATAGTTATGATTAGATCAAAAGGTGAGTCAATGTTGGAGTGCTTGAAATTAAATCAAGTCTTAAAAATGAATTTAAATCCCTCGAAAAGAGAGATGATTAGGATCAAGGGGAGAAAGTTGTGGCTCTGCTGCTTGTTGGGTCTCTCGGCCTTTCTCTGCTTCAGTGGTTGGAGGAGCATAGCCTTCTGGAAATGGCGGTGGAGGGGGAGCTGGTGGTAAATGCACAAATAGGGAAAATAAAAAAAGAAAACAATCTCTCTTTGGAATTATTTGAAAAACATGAAAATCTGACTAGTTGAAGATGAGTCTTACTAGAAACGATAGTTTGGTAAGTTTATTCTTCTTATAAATCTGTGCAGTTTTGTATAAAAAATAAGGTATAAACATAGTTTTTTTTTAAGTATTGAGAGTTGGTTTATTTAAAAACTGGATAATAATCGGAGAACGGACCTAGTCTTCAATTTTCATAATTTTCAAACAGACTCTTAGTAAAAATTTTAGTCATGGAACAACTAGTTTGTCAATGATTTCTAGTCAAGCTATGAGATCTGAGACCTAAACTAAATCTTAGTTAGAATGAAAAGTTAATTTAAGATGAGTAATGAAGCCTTGGTATAAAATGCCGAGTGCATTGTTTAAATCAATAGTTAATTTAAGATTAGTAATTAATGAAAAGTCTTAAAAAAGAATTTAAATCCCTTGAAAAGAGAGATGATTAGGATTGAAACCTTTAAAATAAACACAATAATATGATGATTTTTAACTTAAACCTCATAAAATTGGATGATTATCAAATTTCTTTGCATTGTTTCTTCCTTGTAATAGTATTTGTATCTAAAGTCATACATACAATCCCACATCAAAGTAAAACCATTATGCACTAAAAGCATGTATTTGTTCAATACTTGTAATTGACAATTTAGGTTAGAAAAAAATTTATATTTTTTCCTGCAGACAAGAATTTCATCTTTAATTTTTACACATATAGAAGGTATGGAATAATTTAATTAAATAATAAAACATTTTTTTCGTGCTGAACTGGAATCCTACTTTCCCGGCCACACATCTTCCATGGAAAAGGATCGACCTACTTCCTTAAAAAATTAAAAAATAGAATTGATCTTCAAAGTTATTTCTCCTTTACTCTTCTTATTGTTGTCTACCGTACCCAAATCATGATAACCTCCTTACGTGCTTATGAAATTAATGCCTCTCTTCACTTGTTCAAAGTTGGAATTTCCCAATTTAGAAAAAACATGCACTATCCATGATTGAGATGCAAGACTTATAATTGATAATCTAGATTTACCTCTCCTCTTATCCCTCAACTCATGACAAACAATCAAATAATTCGCGTGCTAATGAAACAAACACCTTCCTCTACTTACTTGAAATTATAATTTTCCGATTTAGGAAAACACTATCCATGATTGGGATGTAGTAACTCATTTGTCAAACATAGCCTTGAGAGATGGTTATCATATCTTTTTTTTTCCTTTAGTTTTAAACAAAAAACAGACAAAGCATTGCACAACATTTAGAATCTTTCCCATAAGATTAGTCCTTCTAATTTAATTTTTTAAAAGTGGTTCTTTTAACTTTTCTCTTCAAAGGTAAATAATATATTTGGTTATCCTTATGTTTAGAATAAAACTTATAGATTTGAGCATATGAAAAAAAACACATTGATAATTATTTAATAATTGTAGGAATTTCAAATATAAGCAAGCTAGATTCTATTCTTTACCCCCCAAAAAAAAAAAAATCTCTTCAAAAAAAGGGAACGGTATAATTTAGGGTACAAGGCGAGTACGGATATGGTAATCATAAAAAATTATTCTATGTGATGGACATATATATATTTTAAAGATGTTCACATCCCATATATACTATCATATGACGAACTCTATGTATCCCCATATGTCATCTAAAGATCATATTCTCTCTTTTATTGATATAGAACAAGCAATCTATCATAAAAATTATACACTCTAAATAGAGCTCCCTTCCGACTCCATTTGATTTAATTGAAAAATTCGCCCAACTTAAATTTGAAACAATCTCATGTGAAAAAAACAATTAGAAAAAAGATAAATGAAATCGGTTTACATGCACCTTTGCCTCATACATGAAATAATGTCTTAAAGAATTGTTACACAAATTAGGTTGAACTTTAGTGGTGATTAATTTGATAAGAAACCATTTTCAGCTCATTTATAAGATAAATGAAGTAAATTTAAAATTTATTCTTTATTTTATTTATTTATCAAGTCAATTTTTTTTAAAAAAAATACTATTCAATTTAATAAATTCATTAATATTTTAAATAATTAATTAAACTATTCAAATTCAATTCAATAAAAAAAATCATTAAATTTTCTTATAAAATAAATAATTCAAATTTAAACCACAATTTTTAAATTCGTTAAATTATGAAAACAAATTCAAACAATTTAGTATTGGACTTAGAATGAATTAATAGATAACCCCCAAACAAATCATCAGTGCAGCGCGAATGAGGATCCTCTACATGGATTTGCTCGTTGTTTGGATGATGTGTTATGATCTGAATTATCTGTACATTATCTAGATGAAAAGCTGAGCATTTAGATTATGATACATCGCATCCGGATCCTCTACTTGGGTTTGGGTTTGCTTGGGTGATGTGACATGATTTAAAAGGTCTGTTTTTTACTCGAATGATGTGCAGACTATTCGGATCATGTCACATCACCCAAACACCAAGTATACCCAAGCAGAGGATCTGCATTCGAATACATCACCCAATATATCCAAATCCAACCAGATAATCAAGACATGTACAGCTCAAGCAGGTATGAGGTCAACAAACAAGTCACTTTCCAGATGTCCAATTTGCTAGCTGTAACCTGCAAGTAAAACGGAAAGGTCCTCATGGCGTGGCACACTTGACGAGGAGTTATTAATACCATCGATCTATAAAGTGCCACGTCATCATAAGACAACAAGTTGTTTCAATTTCTAATAGATAAATTAAATTAATTTACATGCAGCTTTTAAATGTTTTATCAGTAAAGTAGACACATGCATCAACTGATTGCTTCATCACTGTCAGCCATCTGCGGTCATTTTCCTGTAGAACAGGATAATCATTATCCTAACTCACAGTGCATAGAGATGTATGTGTGTATGAGTGTGTAACTTATATAACCTGCTGATGATCATTTAAGATGACGAACATTTGAACCTCAGAATTTTCATGTTTTCTACATTTTTATTTTTATTTTTCCAGTTGATTAGTCACCGAAATCATCAGAACTAATGGATCTTAAACATGGTTAGGGGTGGAGCCAAGGCCACCCTAGGGGTGCACTACTACAAAAACTGCCTACAACGAGGGTTGTAAACCCTCGTCTTTATGCTAAGACGAGGGTTATAAAAGAGTCGTCTATTCCAGGGTCGTGAAAAAAAAGACGAGGGTTTCGGAACCCTCATGATTTTGAACAAAAGACGAGGGTTCAACACCCTCGTCTTTTCTAGCAACGACGAGAGTTTTGCACCATCGTCTTTTCTCAAAATAACGAGAGTTTTGCACCCTCGTCTTTTTTAAAGACAGCGCGTCGCCTTTTAGTCAACGACGAGAGAATTTACGAGAGTTTTGCACCCTCGTTATTCTCAGAAACGGCGAGAGTGTTGAACCCTCATCTTTTGCTCAATTATTAATATTTTCATGCCTGGAATTTGAGAAAAGACAACGGTGTAAAACCCTCTTATTTTGTCTTTAAAAACCTCTTAAAATTATTCCTTTTGGATTATGTAATCACAAGATGACCTGTAACCTGTATATAACTTGTGATCTGTATATGACATGTAATTTGGTTTTCATATGATATGCATATAACCTGTAACTTGTATACATGCATATGACATGTAAATTGCATATGACCTGTAACTTGTATACATACACTCACATACACAAACACACCATTAAAGTACCTAGAATAATTAAAAAAGAAACAACTTGCAATATATATAAAGTCCAAAAATCTTCAAGGTATACTCTGTATATGATATATAAGTTAAAAAGTGGCATTCATGACACTCAATTTGGAATCCTAATTATTTATATATACATATTTTCAATCAAGTCGTCCTCTATTGGAAAAACAAATCCCAAGAATGAGACAAAAAGTAAATCATGCACTCGTTGAAGCTAGTTCCTCCATTTTCTGGTGTGTAGTATGGTATGTATCTTGGAAACCTACATAAATGCAAGAGATAAGTATGGTTAAAAAATATCCATTTTCTGGTGTGTAGCATGGTACGTATAATAATCAAAAGGCTTTCATAATCACCTCTAGGGTTGTGAACTACGGGCCGCATAATTTCTCAACTGCCACCAATCCTTGTTACATTAATCACAAAAAGGCTGGACCCACAGTAAGATGGTTTACACTAAGAAGCATATTTTATATATAAATAACGAGGAAGGTAAAATTGAGAGAAAAATACTTGAAATTCTGGGGAACTGAGTAAGACTAATCTGGAAAAGATCAACTCGAACATATGGGGAAATCAAACAAAATGAAGGCTTACCAGCATTGGCTGGAACAATCCAGGGAGTTGTAGTCCATATGGCCAAGCAAAAATCTGGAAAAAATTCTTTTAATAAGCCACCGGAAGTTAAAGGTGCGCTCACTAATTTGAAAATGGCGTATATGCTCTTTTGAGACATGCCCCTCAGGATACTGCATAAAAACTCCCAGTTAAGTAAGAAATAGGAACCATGCCAATCTTAGAAGATAATATAAGAAAGTGACACAAATCGCAGATTTGAGCATGGGTCTTATTATAATAAACTTCAGTCATGGAACAACCGTTGAAACAGCAGAGTGGATACATAAAATAGAAACTATGCATTAGAAAAATTGAATGACAGTTCAGAATTTCAATAAGAGGAAAATTTGATTACTCATTTAAATTATTACTCATCCAAAGAGAGATTGGGTACTGCAAGAAAATAGAATCAACAAGAAGATATTTGAAAGTTTCAAAAACCTCAATTAATTAGTCTAACCTTGGCTCATCGATATAAGAAACTAACGTTACATTAATTCTTCATAGAATTCATAGTGATGAAGTTTTCTGCAGTAGATTCACTAAAAGAGAAAAAACAAATTAGAAAGTTAATTTACCTCCAACTCAGCCTCTGCAAGAGCTGTACGTGATGAGGAACTCCAGTGAACTGGTTTCCTGCCTCTATAAATATAACCTTGAAAGGCCATCTGACCAAACACTTCAATCTAGTAGATGAAACAATGGACGAGAAATGATTTCTTAGCAACTCAACCATATATATGACCAACAAGAAAAGGTAGAGACACCATTATTTTTCTTCCATAAGATCTATCTGCAACAAGCTATGGACATTTTATTAAGGTATGGTATAGCATTAAGATAAAAATACACTTCTAGTTGATTCCAAGTTTCTACAAATCAAAGAACTTATGGCTGTACAGGTAGCCATAATT
This sequence comes from Hamamelis virginiana, assembly GCA_017140935.1. NCBI lineage: Eukaryota > Viridiplantae > Streptophyta > Magnoliopsida > Saxifragales > Hamamelidaceae > Hamamelis > Hamamelis virginiana. Next base: position 6,382 of record JAESVK010070701.1, read on the forward strand.
TTTACTTGACAGTTTACCTAACTTTGAGTTGTACACAGAGACAGAACAACTGGAAGGTTACAAGTTACATTTAACTTCAAACATGCATAAAATTAATATGGAGAAAAGCTGTACCAGCTACCTTGGCAGCTTCGTATTCTGGATTGAGAGTTAGATAAGGATTATTCCAGTCTGCCCATACTCCAAAGCGCTGCAAACATTAAACAAACATACTCATTGAGTAGCAAAAAGTCTTCATTTATTTGTAACTTAAAATTAAATTGTTGCTAATTGATAAAGTCACCATACTCTGAGTACAAATAAATAACCCTAAAAAAGTTATATTAGTCATATAAACGACAAAATTACTTTTACGTGATGATATGGATAACATAAACAAATAAAATTCTAAGAGTTTCAGGATCATAGTATCTAACCCCTTACCCATCTCCTGTTCTATATACAGTAAATGGAAGAGAGGAAAATGGCAGTGAAGAAAAGAAATACGAAGCACTTCACAATACAATATTACTATGTATATATAACACATAGGATGTTCCGAACCTCAGATTGTCATCAACTGCTTAGAGTGAGGGTTTCTCGGACAGGGGCCGGCGGGATGACAGTGGTGAGGGTTTGATTATCTAGGGTTTCGTCGGAAAGAATCGAAGCTGAATCAGTCACGTATTTTGCTTCAAATGAGGGCTTCTCATATTTTCTGGAGGGAACTAAGTCGCGCCAAATGAGAGTAGAAAATTTTGGGGAATGAGGTTTTAATGAGGGTTTTCCAACCTCGTGATAACTCTTTTGAAAATGGAGAGAAAAATTGGATAAATTGATGAACCAAAGACGAGGGGTTTTATATCACCCTCGTCTTTTCTAGCCTTTTAACGAGTGTTTTATAAAAACCCTCGTTTTTATTACCTTTTTACGACAGTTTTAGAGCACCCTCGTCTTTTCCCAAAATTCTTTGTCGTTGTAGCCCATTTTTCTTGTAGTGGTGCCATGGCACCCCTTGGCTTTTTAAAACTTTATATTATATATATAAACATTTTATTATATGTTATATATATTATTCATGATCAAATAAAATGGCACCCCTTGAGTTTTAGAGAATGAATGAAGGAAAAAATTATCAAAACCAAAGTTCTAGAAAATGTGTATTTTTCACATCAATATGCTTATTTATAGTGGTTTTGAGTAAGTTTGAATCATGCATGCATGTATGCTAGTTTGAAAGCTTGAAATGTCCATCCATGAAAGATATGAAAATATTGTACATTATTTGGCCTTGCTAGACTCTTTATTTTTGTTAGAATTTTTAGTTATATAATATTGGTATATCATGAAGGAATTTGCAGTAAATTTTGGGGAATTAACTCCATGTGAATGATTTTTTGAGATTTTTTTATATTTGAAAACAAATACGCAAAGAAATCTATATATTGAGATAAATTATGAGAGTTATGTAATTTTTGAGAGGAGATTATGAGCGTTTAATAGAAATTTATATCATCCAAAAATGATTTAAAATGAGAAAGTTATATTCAATTGGATTTTTAAGAAAATTATTACCTTATATAGAACATGTATTTGAAATTGTAGTTGCGAACTCGAACCAAGTATACTGAAATTAATGATCAATTCAAATTGTTGGCCGGATTCTTTAATTCAAATACTATTACAAAATAAAATTGTATAAATTTTTATACTATTACGATTTTGACCTTAAAATTTTATAAAATTGCAATTTTACCCCTATATTATAAAAATGGCTATTTTATATCATCAAAATAAATGCATGTTCATATGGTTTGGCACCCCTCAAGACCAAATCTTGGCTCCGCCCGTGAACATGGTTGCAGATCTAACCACCATGTCAATATCTCATTCATGTTAATTTCCTATAACTTTTCTTCCAATTCTTCCATTTTTAAATCAAAACCAAAATCTCATTATTTATTCCCTCTCTAGCTTGCTTGCTTGGGATTAGTTTTGATTGTTATTCAGGACATCCTAACATATTTTTCGATCCACAATAAAAATGAAAAACATAAATAACAATGAAGAATTCCATTCTAAGAGATCTCTAGGTGAGATCATATTAATAAAGCACAATATGTTGTGCAAATGGTTGTAATTGAAGTGACCTAATGCAACTTGCATCAAGTCGACCTGACCTTAATTAGCATTTCTATTAGTATAATATCGAAATATATATATATATATATATATATATATATATATATATATATATGGGACAGGTTCCCCTTACACCCTATTTTGACACCTATGTTTACACCTCATTTTCAAATACCATTGTAAATTGAATATTTGATAAACCGACCTTTAGATTAGATATTTATCTTATGTTTGTCATGTCTGAAAAAAATCGGAGTGATCCAACGGTTAGTTTTTGAAAAATATCATTTTGAAGAACTTTTTTTTATTAATTAAAAACATAACAATTTTTTATAGAACACATCTTAAAATATAACTGTTGGATCACTGTGATTTTTGGTATACATGATATGCATAAGAAATGTATTGAATCCAACGGTCGATTCGTCAAAATATCTATAATAGATAATGTTTTGAAAACGAGGTGTAAACATAGGTGTCAAAATAGGGTGTAAGGGGAACTTGACCCTATATATATATATATATATATATAAGCTTATGTGAGGACTTGGATTTTAGTTAATGTGGAATTAGTATTTTGAAAAGCTAAGGCTAAAAAAATAATAACAATAATAATGATAATAATAATAATAAAAGAAGAAACCGGCCAAATCGCCAAACCAACTCAAACCAGACTGTTTTCACAGTTTGGTCCGAATTGGCTTTTATAATGGATTGGTTTGGGTTGGAATTTTAGTGGGACGTTAGAATTGTATTGGCTTGTTTTATTCTTCAAAACCGGCCATACCGGCCAATGTGAAATGGGTATTTTGAAAAACTGACCGTTAGATTTAAACGTCTTTCTATGTATGATAGGTATGCCAAAAATTACAGTGATCGAACCATTTTATATAGGTATTTAATTTTTCATAGTCTGTATTTAAGAAACCAGTGGTCCAAGTCTTCATATAAGAAAGTCTTCACATTAACGGGACTCTATATATATATGGGAATTTTTCCAAAATAAACCCAGGTTTTCAATCAATTACTTCTATAAACCCATGTTATGGGAAATGACAAATATATTTTTTTTTTACCATAATACCCTTCCAACAGTCAAATACCCATATTATATCAGAATACCTAATTTATGAAGAATACCCAATACCCAATGTTACATACAATACCCAATTATATTAAGAATACCCATTCAAACATTAAATGCTGTCAAATCAATTCTTTTTAATTTAATCATTACAATACTGTCATGGTCAAATCAATAGTAATTGTCAAATCAATCCTTTTTAATTAATTCATTACAATACTGTCATGGTCAAATCAATCCTTTATATATATATATATATATTCAATTCTAATTTAATCATTAGAGGGAAGTGAAGTGCCTGTGGTGAGTTTTTTGCAAATGTAACAAAACTTTTTGACCAAAATATAGTTGTTTAAAACAATTTTACAAAACTGAGTGTAGCCGCTGTTGCGGATTTAAGATTTCTATTTATTAAGAAACTGCAATAGTGGCTTCAAAAAAATCTTTTTTTTTTTTTTAATTTTTAAATTTTTTTTTTTTTATAATTTCATATTTCACAGTTTTTTACATTCAGTTTTCTTAGAAACCAACCGTTGGATCACTGTGATTTTTGGCAGGTATGACATACATGATTGAGGTATCTAATCCAACGGTCAGTTTTCTAAAATTTGTACCACAAGTGGCTCTACAAGAGAACACTTGATGCAAGAAGCATTGAGTGCACCTCACTTCTGATAAGTCATAAAGTGATATTTATAAAAAAATCAATTGTT
>JAESVK010070703.1:638-20045 GCA_017140935.1 Hamamelis virginiana
TTAGATCATTATGATTTTTGACATACATAAGAAAAATAAATAATTCAATTGTCAATGTTTCAAAATAACTACTCCACGTTAGCTAAAAATTTAAGTCTTCACATAAACTTATATATGTAACAACTGATATATGAAAAAATGTGATTTTTATTACTCTTAGACACTATCACAGTTTTTCATTCTATATTTTAAATATCGACCATCGAGTCACTGTAATTTTTTGTATCCACTATCATACATAAAAAGAATATATATTTAATAAGCGTTAGTTTTTCAAAATAACTTATATGTGCATGTATACACACATATATGATATATATATATATAAGAAGAGAACTGCCAGCTGCTAGAGAGAGAGTTTAAGAGAACTAGTGCATCACCTTCTTCTACCTTGTTTTCAATGTTCTTTTCCTTGTTTTGGTCGTCTGGGCTAGCTAATTTGGAAAAAATGGCATCGTAAGGTGATGTTTCATCGGCTTCGTGCGATGGTTGCTGGGGATCCGTCCCATCATCGTCGAACTCGTACATTAAATTACGTTGAAGAAGTTCATTCACGATCTGAACAGACCATATGTGCTTCTGTTTCATACTCTGTACCTTGGTTATATCCGCAAATCCTTATTAACATATAATTGAACCAGTAACGGTCGTGTGTTAAGTTTAGTTTCTATGCATATGGGTGATAGATAAAACCAAACAAATTTAAGATTGAAATGGTAATATATTATATATGGTAGCTAGCATACCTAACCCGAGAATAACCAGCATTGCCTTGGATACAACCTTGATGAACCCAAACATGGCATCATAATTGGACGGATATAGTTGATGTTCTTGAGTTCCATTCGTTGATTGTTGTCCATATCAAAATATATGTAGTTAATATATATATTCATAACAATATTAGTTAATTAGTATTTTGAGAAACCGAGCAACAATTTTTTAAAATTATGTAAGGTGCACCTAATTATAATAATATGTACGTGTATATATATATATATATGTAAGGTAGTGGCTAGCTAGAAACAAGAACTGTCGAGTAGGTCGAGAAGTTCAAAAACAAACTATAAAAATAAAATTGTACGTCTCAATTAAGTGGCTAGCTTCCACTACATTATTTTACTGCGTGTTCAGTAGAAATGATTGGAAATGTCCATCTTTCTTTTTTGTTTGGTGTATAAAAAGCAATGAAATGACGCAATACTTTTTTCACTAGCTATTTTTCTTTTATTTATTTATTAATAAGATACAACCTTGTCAATATAGGAAAGTGCAAAGATATTTAGATCTTTTCACTTTGTGACTAAATCCCCCAATTCTCCCTAGCTCCCACTCCTCTCGTATTTCAAAAAAGCCCTCCACTCCTCGCTTATCCCACCTCTTTTTCTCCAATTTCCATTCCTCTACTCTAATCTCGTACCAAATAGAGTCTTAGTGTATATATATATATATATATATACACACACATAGAAATGCTATTATCAGGTGCACCTGATGCAAGATGCATCAAGTGACATGTTTAGAAGCACTTACAAATCATATTTTGAAAAATCGATCATTGAATTAAATATTAATTTTATGTTTGTCATGTTAATTTGCCAATAAATCACAATGATCCAACAGTTGGTTTTTGAAAAAATCGACTATGAAAAAATGGTAATATTTTGAAGAACAAAAAAAAAGTCACAGTTTTTCAAAGTGACTTTTTTTAAAATTGATCATTGAATCACTGTGATTTTTGGTAAACATGGCAAACATAAGAGGAATATCTAATCCAACGGTTAGTTTTTCAAAATATAGTCGGTAAGAGCTTCTAAAACAGGTCAACTTATGCATTTTGCATTAATATTAGTGTTTTCCTTAAAAACACTAAACAAAAACATAATACTTGCCTTGTTGTTTGGTTTTAGGATTCTCTGCATCCCCATCTTTTTTACGATCTGAAAATGAAAAAGTAGCTCAGTCACAGTGCTCATAAGCAAAAGTAAATCAAAATGCCAAGAAGTGGTGAAAAAGCAAGTATATATGGTAGTTCTGTGGCAATTAGTGTTAATTTGTACGTTATAAAATAAAAAGATTTGCTTTACAAACCTCCTCGAATTATGTCCCACAGCTTTTTAATCATCTTTCGTAGCACTAGAAAGAAGTTAATGCACTCTGGATACTTGTAGGCTTCTGAAGTCTTTGGCAACTCTTCTTGCTTAAGCTTATGAACAAATATACCTTCAAATAACAATAAGATATGTGATTTATTACTGGTAATATAACAACAATTGTAAAATTAGCAAAAATGCAATTCAATCATCCATTTTAACTGTTTTTCATTTTCTATCGTGATATTCTTCCATTATTCGACTCAGGTATCAATGGATTTCATGTTAATCATATCTGATTTCATGTTAATCATATCTAAGACGTGGTTGAATAGTATTTCTTGTGAAAAACAGTTTTTCTTCCTGTAATTAAATATTCATTATAGTGTTAATATATATGCTTTAAGATTAATTAGATATGTAATTCTGAGGAAGTATAGAGAAGAGGGGCAAGAAAGTCAAAGACCAAAAAAATTTCTCCCTCTTGGATATATGAAAGAGAAAAAAAAATGATTAACATGCTGGGTGAGTAATGGTATTTTCAAATTTAACGAGAAAATGATGCGGAATTCTGTCTTGTTGTGAAAATAGAATAGTGGCCTTCCTATGCCACGTGCACTCAATATGAGAGTCACAGAGGGGATTTTGAGTTAGCAATATTTTATCATATAGATCTTGAATTCTACTAACTTTTACTACAATCACTTCTATTAAAAGCTAATTTCGCATGTAGATGTAAGTGGTTGATTTTGAAGATTGGGTTTGGGTTGTAAGAGATCTTACGTACTTACAATGATAAATGATCTTACTCCACCCGGAGAGGTGGCTGCCACTTTTGAAGGCTGAAGGCTTACTAGCTAGGAGATGGAGAGGGGTCATTCCTTCCTCGTTGACAGCGTTAACAAGATCCCCATACTGAAGAATTATTTGATAAGCCAATTCTGTCAAGTACAACAATAAAAAAAGTAATTTAATAAATGTATAAAAGCAGCCCATTTGTGCTACTTAATTATTTTGTTGCATCCATAAATTTGTTACCAATTTTCGAAAGTATATTTAAAAATTATAGCACAAATTATACTTACAGTCCCTATAATTTCTAACTATTATATAAACGTTCTTTCTAGTTTCAAGATTTACAGAATGGAACCTGCAGCTATTAAATGAGTAATCGAAATGACTAATATACCCCTAAAATCAAAATAGTGCATTTTTAACTATGTCAAAAAGAATTTTACAAAATGTCTAATGGTCATATAAAAGGCACGTAGTTTTGGTTTTTAAAAATCAGAAGTACAGCTATTGCTGACTTAGATTTAAGTCAGCTAAGTACATATGGGTATTAGATTATCTCATCAGTGACGACTTTAATTTATATAATCTGCACATATTTCTTGAAACAGAGATTTAAACCCAATTGTACAGATATTTATACAAAACGCTATTTATTAAACAATTATATATATAAGAGAACATAGTAATACCATAGTTGACTGGTATGATTGTGGTACAATCAGCATGCATGAATAGATACCTCAAATAATCATTATTTTTCTCACATGAATGCCAACATGTATAAGTCAAATCTCAAATGAGAAATATATGCAAGCAATTTCCACATACATGCTCAAGTATCCTCAAATTATAAGCTTGCAAAACATGTCCTGTGGCCATTTTCTCATTCAAGTAGAATAATTAACTCATTCTAGTAGAATAATTAACATAGACATACCAATTAAATCGAGTCCACAACTAATAAATGTTTAATGAACATATAATTTAAATAGAATAATTAACACAGATATACCAATTAAATCGAGTCAACGACTAATAAATGTTTAATGAACATATCCTAGATATTTTGAAAATTTACTAATTTAATTTAAAATAATTTCTAATAGAATATTTATAGTTATGTCCATACATATCCAAATCCTATAAAATTTACCTCCACTATTTGAATAGGATTTTAAAAGTGTTATAATAATTAAAGTCACTTGCTAAAAAAAATAAATAGAATTTTGTAATATGATGTAATTTAATGGATAGTAAGCAAAAATCCAAGTGTTTGTCTTGGTATATATTTTAATTGAAGAGTATGTGATTTGGGCCTAAAGAAGCCCAAAAAGACAAAATTGATTCATGTAGCTTGTTAGTTTAATTGACCTCTTAATCCCACTAGAGTTTGTTAACCCAATATTTAAATTAGCCCAAAAATATCAACCCAATTAATATTGATTGAATCCATTGCACAAGATAACCCACAACAATTTAAGATAGCCCTTAGCCCTTAGCCCACAAGAATGAATTCAGCCCACAAAGAGATAGGCCCAATATAATTCAATCTACTCACATCCAAGTTTTCTAAATATGTATTACACCATAGATTCTCCCAAAAAGCATGATTTCCACTTTTGTAATAGACCCACTCTTCCTCTCTCTCTCTCTCTCTCTCTCTCTCTCTCTCTCTCTCTCTCTCTCTCTATATATATATATATATATATATATATATATATATATATACACACACATCATCTTCTTCACTTCACATACACAGGAAACCTTATGGGTTTTTACGTTCTCTCTCCTCCATGTTAATCTATTTTACACTATTTTTTTCAATTTTTTTTTTTAAATCCTATGAATTTCTAGCACTAAACACTACAATATATCAAAAACTTAAAACTTTTCATGACCATAAGATTTATAAAATTTGGAAGAAAAATTTCAATCCACCATTAACAACCTTACAAGTTTCTCACATGGGTTTAACTCATATATATATATCAATACATATCTAGTATTACAAAAATTTTAGTTACTTTAATATCTCATACAACCATAGAAAATTAAAAAATATTATAGGAGAGAGAGAGTGGAAGAGTCTCACCTTCAACAGAAATTCAACCGTTGTCCCTGTTATGTCAATACTGTAAAACCTCTCCTTCTCATTTTTTTTTTACAGGATAGATAGTTATATATATACATATTTCTAACCCTTTTTTTCTTCTTCTTACTCTCTCTCTTTCTCTCTTCTCCACGTCACCCTCTTTCTCTCTCCTATGATGTGTCTTTCCCCCTTCTCTTATATTATTTCAACACTTTCTCTCTCTAACGTTGCCCTTGCAGGTTCTTATATTTGAACCAATGAAACAAAAAAAATCTACCTGTAGAGATAAGAGTAAGTAACCACTTGGTTACTCTCTAATGGTAACTAAGTAGTTACCTTAACTATGTCCAAATGTTACCATTATATATATACATATATAATTACATTGTGTTAATAATAAAATGCAAAATTAAGAGAAATTTACCCCATTCAAAATTTAATTATGAATAATAATAATACTAACAACAACAACATTTTTTTTTATATATTAATAAAACCATGGGTCTTACATGGATTTTATTGAATGAGTACATTTTTTTTTTTTTTTTGAAAAAAGCTTGAATTATGTAATCTTGTTTTTACCATAAAAATGGATCATAACACGATTTGATAATGGATATATGTTTAAGACGAAGGCTTTGGCTTCAATATTCTTTGATTCAGTTGGGTTTCCTGCTATGACCCTTTCAGAAGAAAAAATTATCGTTAAAGTTTCAAAAGTTCTAAATTATAATATTATTCTTTACTCAAAGTTTGAGAGTGTCTTAGATTCTTGCACACTGTCTAAAAGAAGCTATTGCAGGTCACCTTTTGTCACTCATACAACATCAACTGATTCAAATAAGCTATTATTGCAGGTCACGTATCTAATAGATTCTAGGATTTTGAGTTGAAGGCTTTGGCTTCAATCTTTGATTCTCTTAGGTTTACTGCTATGATCCTTTCAGGATTGCATCACAACCATTCATTAAGAAAAAGTGATCATTAAAGTTTTAAAAGTTCTAAATTAAATATATTATAGGTGGTGGAGGGCTCAATACAGGTATATGAAGCTATAGTAAGCCTTTTATTCAAACGATGTGGGATAGAGTGGATTCTACTCTTCTACATTCTCTCTCACGTGCAATACAGGTATATGAAGCTTTAGGCTCATTTGATTTGGATAACCAATGCTCTAATACAATATTTAGTTTCCGACCTAAAAGCCTAAGCATGTAGGTGAAGGGCCCAAAATAGGTATATGAAGTTATAACAAGTCTTTTATTTAATTAGAAAATGTGAGCTATAATGGATTCTATTCTTCTGCACTTTATTCAAAGTTTATACTATATATCTCAAATTCTTGCACACTGTCCAAAATTGGGACCTGTCCAAAATTGGAAAGCATGAAGCTAGAACCTACATACGGATCACGTGTAAAACGACACGGACTGATTAATTAGTATGTAATATTGTGAAAACATGTGAGTCCTTAAGTTTAAACATAATTTACAGTCTTTTGAATTGCATTACAACCAGCTTGAGTGAAATGTTCATTAAGGTCTCGAAAGATCCAAAATTATTCTGTACTGAAAGTTTGAAGTATATGTAGGTGGATGATTGTTAATTTAACACCCCAAATGGCATAATATTGGAGTAACCTATTTGAGTGCCAATGCCAAATTTTGGTAATGGTAGCTCAAATAGTATCTCATTGGATTTTCTCTAAGAGCATGTAAAATGCTATGCCCTTTGGGCTATTATCGCCAAACTTTGGCATTGATATTCAAATTGGCTGCTATTTAGATTGTCGAATTTTGGCATTGGCAGCGATGCCCAATTACCAAATTTGGCACCTCTAATTGCATTTGTCATATCATACTCTCTCTAAAAAGATGAGAAATGCCAAAATATGACACTATTACATTGGAGCACATATGTGCATGTCAAAGTTTAGCATTGGTGTCATTTGAAGTGCCAAATTTTGGCATTGACACCTTAAATGGCACGAATATATACATCGAAGATGCCTGCTCTGTTGAAGGATTTTTCCATCAACAGGGAAACCAAAAAAAAAAAAAAAAAAAAAAAAAAGAAAAAAGAAAAAAGAAAAAAAGAAAAAAAGAAAAAGAAGAAGAGTCTTGCTGGTTCTTTTGCAATCTCTTACAAGATAAATTGCTTTTGAGATGCTAGTTCACCTTGGTGTTACTCCTCAAGCATTTCTTAATCTTCCTTTTTACTTTTCTCTTTCTGTCTTTTTGTTTTTGCCATTTTTCTTGCTTGGTCATATATGATTTTATTAATACAAATTAAAAACTGATTTGCTTTAAAGGTTACACTTCAATATAATTTAAAGAGAAAAAAAATTTAGAATTAGAAACAAGCATGAAATTAAATTAAGGAATTAAAACTGATTTGAGTTCTGGTGTATTTTTGAGCTTCAGATATCTGGAGGCTGGTTGTTTTGTTGTTAATTTGTCTTCATGTGTTTGGATTTGATGAGGTTGAGTTGCTATGCCAGCTTGGGTGTTCCTCTAGTTTCAGATTATTATTGGCTTATTGCATATGGGTGTTGGTGTTTGAATTTGGTTGCCACTATATGTATGGGGCTTGGGTGTGTTATGTTTTGGCATCCTGCTCTACTCACTTTTAATTTAATAAAACATTTTTTTGGCCCATAAAAAAATAATGAAGGAATAATTTTCAAAAATAGAACGTTGCAAACTAATGGCCAAGAACTACTTATAAATATCGCATACTCCAAACTTGACGGTACATGAATTGAACTTCTGTTTAAAATGATATAAGCCAGCAGAAATTTTACCTAAATGGAAAAATAATATTTTTTGGAGAAATTAAAGATTGATCCCCTATACTATTAGTGAAAAATACTTTGCACTCCCGAACTATCAATTATGACACATTAACTCCATATATTATCAATTTGCGGTAGATTGTACACTTCTGTCAAATATTCGAACTCCCGCTTAATAGAAAGAAAGTCACGTGCTTTGGTTCAAAATTCTTTGATTCAGTTGGGTTTCCTTCTAATGACCCTTTCAGAAGAAAAAAATTATGATTAAAGTTTCAAAAGTTATAAATTATAATATTATTCTTTACTCAAAGTTTGAGAGTGTCTTAGATTCTTGCATACGTACCGCCTAAAATAAGCAATTGCAGGTCACCTTTTGTCACTCGTACAACATAAACCGATTCAAATAAGCTAATAGATTCTAGGATGAAGAACCTACGTACGGATCACGTGTAAAACGACACGGACTGATTAATTAGTATGTCTTTAAGTTTAAACATAATTAACAGTCACGTGTCTCGAAAGTTCCAAGATTAAAGATTGTTGAAAAATTAATTATCATCTAATTAAACATAATTATCATCTACGTACGGATCACGTGTCTCGAAAGTTCCAAAATCATATGTAGGTGGACAATTGTTGAAAAATTATGCCACAGACAGTGGTTTTTTTTTTTCTTCTTCTTCAAGATGGACAATAGTCTTAATTAGTGAATTGGGTATGACAACTGCATGGTGTTCTTGAATGGAAAATCCTTTATTTTAAGAAAAGAAATTGAAAAATTGTTTGATTTCAAACTTCTCGAAATCGATCTATTCGGTGAAGTTATTTATCTTGTAGAAAGTCAAATTTCATAAAATCCCATTTTGATATGTTACCCAAAAAAGCAAAGAAAAATAAAACACTGCGTAAGCAAAGTTAAAAATTAATGTAAAAAGCTTAAAAAATGACTTTTATTACTTGGTTTATAATGGAAATAAAAAAAATTCAAGCCAAAAAAATAAAGTCATGAATATGTTGAGCTTATTCAAGCCTAAATTATAAATTTTTTATGAGTCTAAATATAAGTTTTTAATGAGTTCGTTCACAAGTCAACTAACAAGTTTGTTCACGAACACAAATGAGTCGAGTCTAAGTGTGCTTCAGTTTGATTTGTTTATTAAACGAGTCTAAATTAAAGGACTGGACTTGACTTATTTAATAAATAAATGAATTCGAATCGAATCTTTATCAAACACGTTTGCAAGCCACTCGTAAACGGCTTGACTCATTTACAGTCCTAGTACTTGCATCCCGATTGAAATTGCATTACAACCAGTTTGAGTGCATGAAATGTTCATTAAGGTCTCGAAAGTTCCAAGAAAAATTATGCCACAGATAGGAAGGCCCAACTATCAAATTTGGTACCTCAAATTGCACTTGTCATATCATATTTTCTTTCTAAAATGATAAGAAATGCCAAAATATGATACTATTACATTGAAGCACATATATGTCAAAGTTTAGCATTTGTGCCATTTGAAATTCCAAAATTTGGCATTGTCACCTTAAATGGCATGAATATATACATCGAAGATGCCTGCTCTGATCGATGAAGGATTTTTCCATCAACAGGGAAACCAAATATATATATATATATATATATATATATATATATATATAAAGAAAAAAAGAAAAAGAAAAAGCAGTCTTACTGGTTCTTTTGCAATGGGTGTTGTTCCTCTAGTTTCAGATTATTATTGCACATGGGTGCTGGTGTTTGAATTGGTTGCCACTTTATGTATGGGGCTTGGGTGTGTTATGTTTTGGCTTCCTGCTCTACTCGCTTTTAGTTTAATAACACTTTTTTTTGGCCAAATAATTAGGGAATAATTAAGAGTAAACATATTAAAAAATTTTCAAAAATAGAACGTTGCAAACTAATGGCCAAGAACTACTTATAAATATCGCATGCTCCAAAATTAAGCCTTTTTTCTTGTCCTTTTGGTGATTCCAATAGCGCCATAAAATCTTGAGTCTCATTCAATGCTTTTTGCATTGGTCTACATCAAGGCAGACTTCAGACCTCTTTTTAGTGATTACAATATTTTAGATTAAATAAATTAAAAGAATATTTTTAAATTAGAAATAGTAAAATTTCTGAGATGCTTGAAGTATAAATTTTTTGAAAACCTAATGGATCTCATCTTTTTTTTCTTGAATTTGGCATTTCTGTTCTTGCTCTTCCATTTTTTTTTTTTCTTGAACCTGGCATTTATGTCCTTGCTCTTGATAAATTTGGGCCCATCTCTCTCTCTCTCTCTCTCTCTGTCTTTTTCAAAGAATAAGTGGTGTTTGGCCACCCATCTGAAATGGGCGCGCTTCCTGGAGCTAAAAGTCCACCTAAAATTTTTCGAGGTATTTCGTGAAATTTTTTAAATGGATTTTTACGAGAAGTCAGTCACTGAAAAATCCATCCAAGAGAAGCTACTATAAATAGCTTTTAGAAATCAAATGAACCTTTAAATGAACTTTCCATTCTTTTTATACAAATGAACTTTTAAAATATACACTAGTCAAACACTATTTGTTTCGTAAATGACTAAAAAGTCTTTTCTTGTAATCACTTCTTCCGGAATGACTTTAATTTATTTGCTAGATTGGGGTCAAATGTTATGAGGCAAAAAAAAAATTTAGACACTTTAATTTCCATTTTTTTTTTTTAACCTTGAAAACATAAAACTGTTTTCATAGTTCATGGCCAAACAAGCCCTTGGCATTTTTCCCATGTCTATCAAGCAATCCATTACTATTCAATAAGCAAAGCCCCCTTTTAAAATTTGACTTGCCAAGCTCACATATTTTGACTTTCTTTCAGATATAAGGCTTCACTCACAAAGGACATAAAAAAAAAAAAAAAAGTGAGAGCAAATAATGAACAAAATGCTCAACTGTAATAGTGAAGAAAAAAAACAAGTGAAATTTGGCCGAAAGTCCCAAATAATAAAACTTTCATGAATAAAGTGTTTCAAAGAATTCTGTTTTGCAAAAAGTCCTTTTGCAACCCTTAGGACAAAAATGCCCTCAATTTTTGCACACGAGTCATTCACTTTGATTTTCATTCAAACTTTGAGAAACAACAAAATTACCGTGTTTAAAAAATAACTCATGTACATCTCTCCTCAATCTCCTCTCTCTCTCTCTCTCTCTCTCTCTCTCTCATTTCTTTTGCTTTATCATTTCACCTCATTTACTTCATTCCAAAAATATCTCATACGAAACTCTCTCCTCAATCTCCTTTTTCTATTTTAGTTTTTTTTCTTTCTTTCTTTCTACATGCGAATTAAATTTCACTTCCACAAATATTTCTCCTAATGATAAATGGATACCATTACATTTGGATGTAGTGAAAATACGTAGTAAAAATACTGTGAGTGCGGTGAAAATATATACCGGTGCATTGAAAATGATTATGGATGCAATGAAAATCATTGTGGAGCATAACAAATATAGTGAAAGTTAAAGCACAAGAAGTGCATTAAAGATACATTGAAAACATTTTTAAGTGCAGTGAAAACATACCTTCGTGCAGTGAAAACACGTCCTAGTGCATAGAGGAGAGAGAAAGAAAGAGATGAGAAAGAAAAAGGAGATTGAGGAGAGAGAACGAAAGATAGGGTGAAGAAAGAGAAAATTAAGGAGAGATTAGTTGGAGATAATTAAGAGAGAAAAATTGTAACACCCCAAACTGACCTTAAATTGACCCTCCCGGGTAGGTCAATCCTTGTCAATTTGAAGCCACAACCTGACCTGCTCATTTATATATCCATACTCCAGGGGAAAAGAAAGACTTAAATATATATCAAAGTGCAATGTCATGCCAGCACACACATGTGTCCCAAAATCCAAAGTCCAACCTACCGAAGAAAATAATAATAATATATCTGATTGCCAACATCCCTGGCATAGTAGGCATCAAATATTCTATTATAAGTAATAACAAAAATAAAAGTCTCAACCCAAGCTTAAATCCTACGAGAATGCAATAAGATCCAAAGCAGAGCCAATCCTGCCAAAAACTGTGGGGCCAGCCTACCCTCAGCTGGACTACTATTAATTTCCTGAAAATCTGCGGAATAAAAACCCGCGTGAGCTTTGGGAATGCTCAGTAGAAAACACAACCTCAAATAACAGCAATAATATTGATGCAAGGAATATTAGATAAAATATTTCAACATTCACGGCAAATCATCATTTCAAGAGTGGTGAATGGTTTTCATGATTTTTAATTCAGTTTTAAAACCTTAAAGCTTTAGAAGTGCTTTAGATACTTGCTAGATTGTGTCAATCCACCGGGCTCTAGCGGGCCAGTGCTAGATTGTGTCAATCCACCGGGCTCTAGCGGGCCAGTACTAGATTGTGTCAATCCACCGGGCTCTAGTGGGCCAGTGCTAGATTGTGTCAATCCACCGGGCTCTAGCGGGCTAGTAGGGTCATGCCATTGGCTCCACCCTAGACCATGGTCTGAAATATCTCATAAATAATCACATTAACAATATATTGAAGTAATCCAAGCACATATAAAGCATATCATTTCAAGTGTAGAAAATAAAAATAATCAATATCTCAAATCAGCAGAATCATCGTTGCTCAAGTACGTTCAAATCATAAAATAAGCACATTTCATAATACAATTCCCAAATACATTTCATAAACATTCCATCACCATATGTTTAAACAGAGGATTTATCCCAAGCATCAAGTTTCACAATCATAAAAAGTTTGACAGTAAGTAGGTTTCACTATAAATCATTTCTCAAATGATATCATCGGTGTTATTGAGGTTATTGTATCCTACCTTGAGACACATGCAAGACTCTCTCTTAAGCCCACTCCTCTAATGCAGCACTCAACGAGCGTAAGGATAGTCCTCGGGACTATCTGGATCTGAAATCAAAGGTACAATACATATATATAAAATATATACATATATATCATTCCATAACAAACTGCCAAGCACCATCAAAGCATGGTCTTGGACTAAAATAAATAAATAACCTGAGAAATTTTTACAAAAGAATGTTAAAACATCCCTAAAAAAAATCACCTCAGCTATCGATAGGTGAAAACCACCTATCGATAGCTTACCTATCCATAAAAAGCTTGGTAAGGATGTATATATACCCAAAAATGCAGAAATTTGCTTTACAACCAAGGTTTAAGCACCAAACTCACTTCAAACTTCATTCGAACACAAATCTAACCGTTAGATCTTAGATCCATACCCTTGAGACCCCAAATACGAAAAATCAAGTTTAAATATTAAGATTTAATGGTTCATTTTCAAGAATCACAAAGTTTTTGGTATAAAACCCACATAAACCCATTTTTTTGTTCAAACATTCAAAAACACCCCAAATTTTTAGGTCTCAAGCATGAATCCAAGTCTAAATATCATCACAAACTTTTCCCAAACATTTACAATCAGCTACAACACAAAACCCCCAAAATCTACACAAAATTTGTCTCATAAACCCATAAAATGGGTATAAACAAAACAAAAGCAGAAAAAGATTGAGAAGAGAAGAAGATGAACGGAAAAAGAGGACCTACCTGACCTCCGGCGACGGCGAGAAGGTGGCGGCAAGGGAGCTCCGGCGGCTGGCTCCTCTCCTTCCTCCTCCCTCTCTCTCTTGAAGTCCTTTGAAGCTCACGGCTGGGAGCAAAACAGGGCTGCTGTAGCTTGTCTTAAAAAGAAATGGGATGTAAGGGTCATTTTTAAAAAAGGTTTAAGGGCTGTTTGGTTGAGAGTAAAAGGGGTGTTTAAGAAAAGAAGAAAAAGAAAATAAAAAAAAAACAGGGACATTACAATACTACCAACTTCGAAAAATTTCGTCCTCGAAATTTAAAACAAACTTAATCCTCGAAAAGATAAGGGTACTGCGCTCTCACGTTCGCTTCTAATTCCCAAGTAGCCTCATTCACCCCATGACGGTTCCATAAAACTTTTACTTGAGGGATTTCTCTGTTCCTAAGAACACGAACTTGCCTATCAACTATCTGCACGGGCTGTTCTACATAAGAACAATCTGACTGAAGTTCCTCTTCTGGTAGCTCAATAACTGGAGTGTGCTCTGTGAGTCGTTTCCGAAGCATGGATACATGGAAAACATTGTGGACTTTCATATCTGGCGGTAATTGCAATCTGTAAGCCACATTTCCTACTTCCTCAATAATCTGAAAAGGACCCACAAATCGAGGAGCTAGTTTACTTCTCTTTCCAAATCTCACTACACCCTTCTGAGGAGAAGCTTTTAAAAACACCCAATCTCCAACTGCAAACTTGACATTAGGTACATTTTTGTCCTTATAACTCTTTTGTCTGCTTTGTGCTGCTTTCAAGCGTTCAATGATGATGGGGATCTTTTCTGCAGCTTCCTTGAATATCATTTTTGGCACCACATACTTTTCACCCACTTCTGCCCAACAGATTGGAGATCTGCAAGGTCTTCCATAAAGAGCTTCAAAAGGTGCCATGCCTATACTCGATTGGTAACTGTTATTGTAAGCAAACTCCGCTAAACTAAGATGTTTGTCCCAGTTTCCCTTGAAGTCCATGACACAAGCTCGCAACAAATCTTCCAAAATCTGAATAGTCCTTTCTGATTGTCCATCTGTCTGTGGGTGATGCGCCGAGCTCATAGTTAACTGTGTATCCAATTCTGCACTCAATGCCCTCCAGAACCTTGACGTAAATCTCGGATCTCTGTCTGATACAATAGTAACCGGAACGCCATGTAATCGAATAATCTCATTAATGTACCGTCTGCTTAAAGTCTTAATTTTATCTGATTCTCTGATAGGTAAGAAATGAGCACTCTTGGTCAAACGGTCCACTATTACCCAGATGGCGTTATATCCCCCAACAGTAGTAGGTAAACCAGTGACAAAATCCATTGCTATATTTTCCCACTTTCCCTGAGGTATCGGTAAAGGTTGCATCTCCCCTGCTGGTTTCTTGTGTTCAATTTTTATCTGCTGGCAAGTCTGGCAATAAGCAACATATCTGGCTATACTTCTTTTCATACCTCCCCACCAGAACTGTCGTTTCAAATCCTGATACATCTTCGTGGCTCCTGGATGAATGGAAAACCGAGACCTGTGAGCTTCACTCAACACTTCATTTCGAATTTGCCCATTAGGTACTGCCAACCTCCCATGGTAACGAAGTCCACCATCATACTCAGAAATAGTCCAACCATCATATATCATGCCCTGCATCAGCCTATTCATGAAGTCCATAAGCCTTAAGTCCTGATACTGAGACTCAATAACTCGAGTAATTAGAAGAGGTTGTACTGCTGTATTGCACAAGCATATTTGAGGGCCATCACTTATGTCACAAATCCAATAATCTTCTAATACATTCCACATTTCCCATCGACAAATAGCCAAACTATTTATTCTTGGATGAGGCTTCCTACTCAATGCATCTGCGACAACATTCGCTTTTCCTGGATGATACTTTATATCGAAGTCATAGTCCCCCAAGTATTCCACCCATCTACGCTGTCTCAAATTTAAGTCTTTCTGAGTAAAAATATACTTCAGACTCTTGTGATCTGTATACACTTCAAAATCAGCACCATACAAATATGACCTCCAAATTTTTAAAGCATGAACCACCGCAGCTAGTTCCAAATCATGCGTAGGATAATTTACTTCGTGAGGCTTCAATTGACGAGATCCATACGCAATCACCTTACCATTATGCATAAGGACACATCCCAACCCAAATCTGGAAGCATCACAGAAAACCTGATAACTCTGTCCACTGAGGGGTCCAACTAAGATAGGAGCGTTGGTGAGTCTATATTGAAGATCTCTAAAAGTAGTTTCACAACTGTCATCCCAAATGAAAGGTACCCCTTTTCTAGTGAGTCTAGTAAGTGGTGCAGCTATTTTGGAAAAATCTTGTACAAACTTTCGATAGTAGCCTGCCAACCCTAGAAAACCACGAACCTCTGTTGCATTGCCAGGCGTTGCCCAATCTAGAACTGCTTGTACTTTAGAGGGGTCCACTGCAATACCATCTTCAGAAATCACATGCCCTAGAAATTTCACCTCTCTCATCCAAAATTCGCATTTCTCCAACTTAGCATACAAACAATTTTTCCTTAAAGCTTTTAAAACAATGCGGAGGTGAGAAGCGTGTTCCCGTTCTGACTTTGAATAAATCAAAATATCATCTATAAATACCACCACAAACTTGTCGAGGTAAGGACGAAACACTCTGTTCATAAGTTCCATAAACGCAGCAGGTGCGTTGGTCAAACCGAAAGGCATAACAAGGAACTCAAACAATCCATAACGAGTGCTGAAAGCCGTCTTAGGAACATCCTCTTCCTTGACCCGGAGTTGATGATAACCAGATCGCAAATCAATCTTTGAAAAGAAACGAGAACCTTTCAACTGATCGAATAATTCATCAATACGGGGCAAAGGATAGCGATTTTTCACAGTGACCTGATTCAATTTCCTATAGTCCACACATAACCTGAGGGTCCCATCCTTTTTCTTCACAAACAAAACTGGAGAGCTCCACGGGGAATGACTACTTCTAATAAAACCCTTGGCTAACAACTCATCGAGTTGTTCACGCAAAATTGCCATTTCTGCAGGAGCCATCTTGTAAGAGGGTAGATGAATAGGATCTGTGCCAGGGTAGACTTCTATAGAGAAGTCCACTTCCCGATGAGGTGGTAACCCAGGCAGCTCATCCGGAAATACATCTAAAAAGTCCCTTACAACGGGTAGATGCCTGTCATCAGAATGACCCTCCCCATCTAGATCTAAAGCTGAAATAGCATTCACAAGGCCAGCTTCAATAGATCGTCTCGCCTCTTTATGATTCCTAGGGAAAAGAACAGACTTTCCCCTGTCTCCTGCAAAAGTGACCTTTTCACCATTCTCCAAGGTGAGAGTTACCCTCTTACCGTAGCAATCAACCATAGCTCGATAAGTGGATAACCAATCCATACCCAAAATCACATCATATCCAAACATGGGCAAAACTAACAAATTTGCAAGCAACTCATATCCAGCAATCTTTATCACACAAGAATTGCAAATATAACTGACATTCGAATCTAGTCCAACAGGTGTAGAAACACTTAAATAACCTTGCAAAGGTTCCACAAACAATTCTAATCGAATTGCACAATTCTGATCAATAAATGAATGAGATGCTCCTGAATCAAACAAAACCTTAACCCATGAATTGAAAAGAGAACACATACCCTCGACGACTTCATTTGCGGGGCCGGTATTGGGAGGGATTAAAGCAAAAGCTCTACCCTGTCCTGCTGGGCCTCTACCACCGCCTCGATTCTGACGCCCTTGAGATTGACGACTGGAGGATGCCTGCTGAGTGCCCTGAGAGGTTTGAGGAGGTTGCATTATTCTGGGGTTTGGGTTGAGTGGGCGAAACTGATTCTGTTGAAAATTTGACTGAGGTTGATGTTGTTGCTGCTGTTGATAAGGCTGTTGCTGAGCTTGCTGAGGTGGATAAAAAGATGGCTGAGGATATTGCTGATATTGAGGGTACTGTTGAAACTGTGGGTATTGAAATTGCTTAGGTTGAGATTGCCCTTCGGTTTTTCGTGGACAGTCTTTCCGTTTATGCCCTTCCTCTCCGCATTCAAAACAACGATTTCTACCACTTTCCCCAGCACGAGTCCTCCAAACTCCATGACTCGAATCTGGATAAGGCGAGCCTCTAGATTTACTCCCTGAAGAACTAGAACTTCCACTTTGTGAATTTCCAGATCCACCCCCTTTTCCTTTCCTCTGCGGTCCATACCCTCCTTGCCCAAACCCAGAAGGCTGACCCTGGCCATACTGTGGTTGTTGATAGGAACCTGATGTTTGACCCTGAATATATCCACTATTCTGTCCTGAATTCCTTCCAGACCTAGAACTCTGGCCTTGTCTGAAACCTCTGCCCCTCTGATTCATCCGTTGCATTGATCTATTAATATCCATCATTCCTTGTTCACACCAAAAAGCTTTCTCTACCAACTCAGACATCTTATTAATCTGAAGGACAAGTAATTTCTCTCTGATCTCAAGTTTTAGTCCCCTCTCAAATTTCCTACACTGATCCTCCTCAGAAGATGCCATACTCCCAGCATAGGGTAACAATTCAACAAACTTAGCAGCGTACTCATGTACAGACATATCTCGCTGTACCAACCTATAGAATTCTTCTGCCTTGACATTACGATAAGCAGAGCGAATGTAATTGTCCTTAACTAATTTGGTAAATCCATCCCAGTTTAGAGTACTCACATCTTGATTTTCTTTGAGAGTTCTCCACCAATTTAAAGCTGGAACACGTAATTGGCGAATAGCAAATCTAACTTTGAACTCTGGAGGAGTTCCTATTATTTCAAAAAGATGATTCATTTCTTGCAACCAATTCTCAGCTTCAGCGGGATTAGATCCACCAGTAAAAATAGGGGGATTTTCTTGTTTAAATTCTTTCAAGGCAGTTGCTTTAGATCCTTCGACAGGGGCAGCTGTAACATTAGTAGATGCACCAACCAAATTTCTGAGCAGCGTAGTCAACTCCCCCAACAAGTTCTGTGGCCCAGCTCCCATTTCCTCGTGAGCTTGAGGAGCATCAGCCTCAACATCAGGGGCCTGAGGAGCATCAGCCTCAACATTAGGGGCCTGAGAAGTTCCAGAAAATTCTTCTATCCCACGGGTACGTAAAGGTGGTCGTCCCCTACCTCTGCTTCTTCCAGACATTCTATAAAATAAATCATAACGAGTCAAAAGATTTTGTCAGGAAAAAAAAATTAATTTCCCAACCCTTCCTGCATGTGCTACCCCGTCATACATATCATGATGCATGCACTAACTCTAAGCCCTAAAATACCACAGGACTCTACATGCAATGCATGTATCCCATTTCAGGATCTACTAATGAGCTCTGATACCATTTTGTAACACCCCAAACTGACCTTAAATTGACCCTCCCGGGTAGGTCAATCCTTGTCAATTTGAAGCCACAACCTGACCTGCTCATTTATATATCCATACTCTAGGGGAAAAGAAAGACTTAAATATATATCAAAGTGCAATGTCATGCCAGCACACACATGTGTCCCAAAATCCAAAGTCCAACCTACCGAAGAAAATAATAATAATATATCTGATTGCCAACATCCCTGGCATAGTAGGCATCAAATATTCTATTATAAGTAATAACAAAAATAAAAGTCTCAACCCAAGCTTAAATCCTACGAGAATGCAATAAGATCCAAAGCAGAGCCAATCCTGCCAAAAACTGTGGGGCCAGCCTACCCTCAGCTGGACTACTATTAATTTCCTGAAAATCTGCGGAATAAAAACCCGCGTGAGCTTTGGGAATGCTCAGTAGAAAACACAACCTCAAATAACAGCAATAATATTGATGCAAGGAATATTAGATAAAATATTTCAACATTCACGGCAAATCATCATTTCAAGAGTGGTGAATGGTTTTCATGATTTTTAATTCAGTTTTAAAACCTTAAAGCTTTAGAAGTGCTTTAGATACTTGCTAGATTGTGTCAATCCACCGGGCTCTAGCGGGCCAGTGCTAGATT
>JAESVK010070704.1:0-11106 GCA_017140935.1 Hamamelis virginiana
ATGCCAAAAGCCATCCAAACACACCAAACATCAATAAATCTCCAAAAAACCAACATCAAACCTTAAATCTACCACAAACCAACCTTAAGCACACTAAATCCACAAAAATATCAAAGATCTAATGGTACAATCGAGAGATCCACAAAGTTTTAGGCATAAAACCCCACGTAAACCCAAAACAAGGTTTAACACCAAAACTACTCCAAAAACTCTCTATAAAACTTTCAACACAACAAATCTATACTCATCTAACCTCCCAAAACAAACCACAACCAACCAAAACTCCAGAAATCCAACCTTTCAACATGAAATCCACAAAATGGGTTTGAAGAAAAACAAGAAGAAAAAGAAGAAAACTAAAAAGAAGGTCAAGCTTACCTCCACAGGCGACCGCGTCACTCCGACAAGCTCCGGCGAGCTCCTCACCCTCTCTTGGTGTCTCCTTGTTGTCCGAAAATGAAAGAAGAAGAAAGAAAATGGGTTTAAATAGCCAATGGCATTTTTGTAAATATTATTATTATTTTTTTTTTTGAAAATCATTTAAAATATTCATATAAAAGAGAAATAAAAATTTGGGTTATTACAGATCCCCAATGGAAAGTCCAGTGATCATGGTAAAATCAAGAGGGGTCATAGTCATCTCCCCAAACTCGAAGTGGAATGTGTTGGTGGTATCCCACCAAAGCTCAGATAAGGCCATCAGAGCCTGTCTGTCCATAGTATCAACCCACAATGAGTCGATGAAATCTCCAAAACCAAGCCTTTGGATAGTGGCTTTGACATATGGTTGGAGGGTATCCATCTTAGCCCACCATCCAATAATACCTTGTAAAGACGACCGAGTCCTGATGTCGAACTCTGGCTGTAAAGATAAAGATTAATGGATTAGAGGTACAAAGATAAATTATGCTAATTCTTTGAATCAAGAATACAAAATTAACTCACAAAATGGCACATTTTCAAAAAATGTTCAAATTTTATTTCTCAAATGGTTTATCAATTGTGAGTTATTCAAAAAAAAAATATATACCATAATTAATGTAGTTAATTTTGGTATTTTCAATTTTACATCAAGAATTAGCATAATTCATTTAAAATGTCATATGACTTCTTTTCATGAAAATTGAATTGGAAATAAAAATCCTAAGAGAATAGAATTTTGAAAATCATGAAGTAAATACTTAGCATTAGTTTTGAAATAAAATTATTTAAAAGTCATGAAAATGACGCTTTATGCAATAATGTTTTGAAAAATAAGCTAAATCTTAATTCATGAAAATTTTTGATATGTGCATTACTTGAAATATTTTGAAAACTTATCATGATATGATTATTTTGAAAATATTTGAAAAATCATGATATGATGAATTGATTTGAAAATTTGAAAATTGCCCCCTTTAGGCATTTTATCAAATACCTAGTATGCACATTTTTTAAAATGATTATGAAAACTTGTCATGAAGCTTTTGAAAATATCCAAATAAAGTTTGAAACATATTTGAATCATGGCATGAGAAATTTAAATAAAAAAAAAATCAAATTCTAGTCTCTTGGGAATTTTATCAAACACTTGGTGGACAACATTTCAAGCTTGCAAAGCTAGTGAAATGGGGCTCCCAAATCTTGCCAAATACAAATTTCATAAATACAAGTCATCAAACAATATCCAAAGATCAATATTGAAGCATCTAGGCATCAATAATTCAATAAAAGAGCATGGAAAGTAAGCTTACCTCTTGAAGAGTATGTATGTGGGAGAGATGATCATTAGGCTCTAATAACAAGCTTGAGTTGTTGGGATCATAAGATGGTGCCTTATAGCTCTTCATCTTCATATATGGATACTTTGATTCATACCTATTTGCCATGAGTATAGGTAGTGGATGAACTTGAGAAAATGGGTATATGTGTATTTGGGTTTTTAGATCCCCAAATTGAAATGCAAGGATGAAATCCTAGGGTTTTGATTCACAAATTGGAGTGATTAGCAACATTTGAAGTGTTTAAGAGTTGATTTGGGTAGAATAAAGTTGAATTTGATGGTTTTTTGAGAAAAATTGGAAAATCCTATAGAGAGAAAGTCTCAAATTAGGCAAAGGAAGCATGAATGGGCAAATGGGGGCTTAAAGCACCTAAGTAAAGGAAGATGAGCTCGGGTGGCCGTCCACCAAGGGACGGCTGGCCGTCCACCTTGGACGATTGGCCATCCTTGAGTGGATGGTCATCCATTCTTGATGACTTTGTTGGGCTTTTTAGGCCCATTAGGCCCAATTTTGACTATTTTGGCCTATTTTGACCAATTTTGACTCATTTCCCTTCAATTTTTGATTTAGGAAAGTGCATTTGATTGAGATTGAATGATATTCGATGATTAAATGAGAAATGAAAAGGAGTTGGTGCATATAAAGAGGAGAATTGAGCAATTGTGAATAGGAAAATTCACATAAAATGATGAATTGTTGGTTGAAAACCATGAGATATAGAAATGAATGACTGAAAAGATTGTGTAAACAAGTTTGTAATCATGAAATGATTATGAATACATTTGATATGGTGAGCTTGTGAGACCCATGAAGGAGATTATAAAGGTGGATGAACTCATGAAAGGTGGCTAATGAGAAAAGCCCATTTTGGAGGCCCAAATCCATAAGTCTTTGTGAAATCGATGAAATATACATGAAATGTATATGGGTGATATTAAGATATGATATTATAATTGGAAATGCAATTTCCAAAAGGATTGAAAATCCTTGAGTTGACTAGAAATGAAGTTTCTAGAAATAAGTCGAAGACTCCCAAATTTTTTATGATAATTGGAAATGCAATTTCCAAAAGGATTGAAAATCCTTAAGTTGACTAGAAATGAAATTTATAGTAATGAGTCGAAGACTCCCAAATTTTTTATGATAATCAGAAATGAAATTTCCAAAAGGATTGAAAATCCTTGAGATAACTAGAAGTAAGACTTCCAGGAAGAGAGAATTTGAAGCGAAGGTTTCAAAATAATTTTGATGGTTAATTGGTTCAATTATCCCTATTTTGTTGTGTCAAAAATGGGATGTCATTGTTTTCGTTGATATTCACTGGCGAAGCCATGAACGTCAACGATAGGCTTCTGTAGACATCCATTTTTTACCATGAGTATGGTCATGAATGGTTGCCGATGTTTAGAAATGAAATAGGGTGTCAAAACCCTAAGTTGCCAGTTTTACCCTTGGTGGGTAATTAGATAGAGGTCTTTATCACATGTAGATTTTTAGGTCAGTTTGAGTCGGTTCTTTTTGCATTAGGGTTTTAGAGAGTCTAGGAACATCCCTGCAAAATTACATGGCATTCTGAGCAAGGCTTGATAGAAAATAAGGCCTTTTGTGACTGAAGTGCAGTTTTGTCATTTGAATCACAAAAGCCTTGAATGATTGTCGATCTTGTCTCAAATGGTCTTGAGACTTTGGCATAGATATGTAAAGTGTGTTTGGTAGCTAAGTTGATCAGTGGCAAGATCTGTGGAGCCTTCTGGCTCATATTTGACTCTCAAGGCTCGAAAAGCCCTTTCAAAGCTCAGATTAGGGTTTCGACCGGAAGCGACCGGGATTCGATATTTTTATCAAACCAAAGCCTTCAAAGGCTTCAAAACACTTTCCTAAAATATTTTAAAACTTGTTCCGAGAAGAAGAAATGATTTCGAAAGCAATCGGTTAGCAGATTTCAAAACCCTAATTTGGGCCCGGTAGGTCCTAAACAGCTAATCGGTCAAATTTTCCCAAAACCCTTTATCTTGGTCAATGAATTTTTACTTCAAACACTTCTTAAAACATGGAGAATCGAATCACGATCATTTCGGCGCTTGAATCGTCAAATTTGGACTTAAAACGGGCCCGAAAGGCTGAAAAAAAAAAAATAAAAAAAAAAAATAAAAAAACGAAATCGGGTCAAAACGGGCTGAGACAGGCCCACATAGGGCATTTTTGGGGATGGGGGATCGATGGCCGTCCACCGAGGGACGGCCAACCGTCCATGAAGGACGGCCAACCGTCCTAGAGTGGATGGTCGTCGATTCTTTTATCCAATTTTGATAATTTTCAGAGTTTTTTTCCTGCCAGGACTCTTCCAAGCCCTGCCATGTGTCTAGTTCGGCCATGGGGACTTTGGGATGAGTTCAAACACCTTGGAAGACTGGTTTTGAGCCTTGGATCATTCTTAGGAGATTTCAACTCAGCCATTGATCAAACTCAGGCCTCCCTATAAATAAAGGGCCTTGAAATCAGTTTTAACACACAAAAATAAGCTTTAGAGAGCTAGCTTGGAGAGTAGAGGCTTGAGCAATTGCACAAGCTTCCCCCATAGCACTCTAGCTTAAGTGTTAAAGTCCTTGAGGTCCTTGGAGTCCTTGGAGCTTGAGGAGAAGGTTTGGAGCAAGGAGACAAAGAAAGAGGTAAGTAGTTTTCTTTTCTGTTCTTCTTCTTCTTCTTTAATCATGCTAGGTTAGGGTTTTTTCTTTAGTATGCATAGGGTTTAGTTCATTGTTAGTATGCATGGGATATAGTTCATTATTAACATGCATAGTATAGGTTCTATATTAGTATGCATGATAGGCTAGTTTATTTTTTAATATGTATGCAAATTTCTCTTTTTCTATTCTTCTTTAGTCATACCATGTTAGGATTAGTTATTTAGGATTAGGTTCATGCATGTTTAAGTCTTTTAAGTTAGTAATCAAGTTAGGTTAGTTTATGCAAAATAAATCACATGCTAGTATTTTTAGGATGGATTCATGTTGTTCATATTAGGTTGTTAGTCTATTCAACTTATTCTCATCATAGTTCATTTTTTTTTTATCACTTGGAATGTTTGATTGATATATAAAATATGTTCGAGGGAGCATGCAAAGGTGAGTCCCTTCCCTTGTGATTAAATGCCATGTTTTGATGATAGTTTAGTATGCATATTAGGTTGTATTTAGTACATTTTTTTATCATTTTTTTATTCATTGTTTTAGGGTTTTAAATACACTTTTTGATTACTTTCAAATCTGTCCATGGATTTAAAGTGACCTAAAAGTGCATTAAAACTCATTTTTTAGGCTTAAATCAACTTAGAAACATGCCTAGGTTCCCATAGCTAACTTAGATTGCATTTAGGCCATTTTCATGCATTGTTTACCTACTTGAATGCATTTTTTACCTATTTTCCAGAATTTTCCAGCATGCATATTTTAGTATTTTAGGTATTTAGACTAACCTAGGATTAGCTAGAAACCCTAGGATTAGGGGGGTCACTTGACCCCACTTAGGACTCTTCTTTGTTGTAAGAATTACAATAAGAATAGAGTTCCATTTTACCTAGGATTCTACTTCGAGAATAATTTTAAAAAGTGATTTTGAAAGAATTCAAAATGGAATGAAATTCCATCTCTCATAACAAGTGTTTTGATCAAATTCAAACTCTCGAAGCTAGAGTCCAAGATAAGATAGAATCTCTACGATTATGTGGTTTATTACAATAGGAGAGTCCTATGTAATCGAACTACTAGGACTTTGATCTTTATCAAGCAATTGGTAAGGTACGTAGGCAGTCAATAGGGCGCAAGTCCAATCTTAGGTTGACTTCTAGTCTCCTAAGATCCTTAGGATTGTGTATACTTTTGTGCTATATATTATTATTATTATTGTATTATTATTCATATTTTGTGATTGATTTGAAAAATAGGATTGTTTTGAAAAGATTTTGATAAAGCCGAAACTTAATTAGGAGACCTTTAATTAGGGCGAGGTGGGTGCCTACAAGGAGATCCTTGGAACCTTCCCACTTCGTAACCTAGCCCCTGAATCCAACTTTGATTCAAAAGACCATGCTTTTCCAAAATATGGGGTCAATGTTTTATTGAAAATAAAACTCTTTTTTGTGGTTTCCTTGTTCCCTAAAAATAAGGTGGCGACTCCCAGTTTTTTATAAACTCTTATCCTTTTTCAAAAACCCTATCTTGAGTGGATAATAGAGAATGATAAATGTGGATAATAGAGAAGGATAAATCGAGACGGATAAACATCATCCACAATCCACTCAAGAGAAAACACCCCCCAGAGTGAACGAGAGGCCTCCAGATCAGGTTGGCTGGTTCACACACGCACTCTTTCCCCAAGGTACCAATACCTTCCAGAAGGCCCCTCGAACAAAATCCTCTTATGTGACATCTCAATTACAGAATTAAGTTGAGCATGCATGGGACCTCTCCAATGATGCCAAGGGTTCCACCTCACCTGAAGACAATATATATTAGAGAAAGTTTGAGCATTAAGAAAGGAAAGCAGAAATGAAGATGGTTACCTTATTAGAGCGCAACCCTGCAAGAAAGGCACGACTGTAAGCATAATCATGCCTATGGACAATGGCACTCACTCGCCGATCTGGGGCATATCGAGCGAGGGTTGGCCAGGAAAAGTCATTAGCAATCAGTGTGAGGCTATTCAGGTCGAGATACTCATGAGCCCATACCTGCAGAATATGTACATTATTAGAAGATAAGTAAAGGGAAGTTTATGATATTTTCTTAAAATAAGTGAGTATACCTCCCAGACAAATCCCATGCCTCCAAAGTCGGTGCATACCCCTCGAGACCGACAGCACATGGTCCTATACATGGTGGCCAAGGCAGAGCCACTCCAGTCATACTGAGAAATGGTATCAATATCCTCCAAACTAGCAAGAAGGCCTAGAGGGGCCAAATCAGCGGTGCATGCAAAAAAAGTGCATGAAAACAGATATAAAAGGAAAGCCAGCACGATGTGATCAGGATATTCCCCTTCAGGTATATTACTAAATGTATTTAGAAGAGTATTTCGGCGAACTGATCTCTTCACAATCTCTATATCAGCTGCCCCTAGATAGGTATCCAGATAAGTCAAGTTCTTGCTTGCATCATCATAGAAATCCAAAGGGCGACCCCCAATGGAAAGTCCCGTGATCATGGTAAAGTCAAGAGGAGTCATAGTCATCTCCCCAAACTCGAAATGGAACGTGTTGGTGGTGTCCCACCAAAGCTCAGATAAGGCCATCAGAGCCTGTCTATCCATGGTATCAACCCAAAGTGAGTCGATGAAGTCTCCAAAACCAAGCCTTTGGATAGTAGCTTTGACATATGGTTGGAGAGTATCCATCTTAGCCCACCATCAAATAATGCCCTGTAGAGACGACCGAGTCCTAACGTCGAACTCTGGCTGTAAAGATAAAGATTAATGGATTAGAGGTATAAAGATAAGTTATGCTAATTCTTTGAATCAAGAATACCAAATTAACTCACAAAATGGCACATTTTCAAAAAATGTTCAAATTTTATTTCTCAAATGGTTTGTCAATTGTGAGTTATTCAAAAAAATATATACCATAATTAATGTAGTTAATTTTGGTATTTTCAATTTTACATCAAGAATTAGCATAATTCATTTAAAATGCCATATAACTTCTTTTCATGAAAATTGAATTGTAAATAAAAATCCTAAGAGAATAGAATTTTGAAGATCATGAAATAAATACTTAGCATAAGTTTTGAAATAAAATTATTTAAAAGTCATGAAAATGACACTTTATGCAATAATATTTTGAAAAATAAGCTAAGTCTTAATTCATGCAAATTTTTGATATATGCATTACTTGAAATATTTTGAAAACTTATCATGATATGATTATTTTGAAAACATTTGAAAAAGCATGATATGATGAATTGATTTGAAAAATTAGAAATTGCCTCCTTTTAGGCATTTTAACAAACACCTAGTATGCACATTTTTGAAAATAATTGTGAAAACTTGTCATGATAGTTCAAAAATATTCAAAAGATGTTTGAAACACATTTGAATCATGACATGAGGGGTGATATAATGAATTGCTTTGAAAAATTAGAAATTGCATCTTTTTAGGCATTTTAACAAACACCTAGTGTGCACATTTTTGAAAATGATTGTGAAAACTTGTCATGAAGTTTTTAAAAGTATCCAAATGATGTTTGAAACATATTTAAATCATGACATGAGAAATTTAAATAAAAAAAAATCAAATTCTAGTCTCTTGGGAATTTTATCAAACACTTGGTGGGCAACATTTCAAGCTTGTGAAGCTAGTGAAATGGGGCTCCCAAGCTTTGCCAAATACAAAATTTTGGACTTACCATTATAAATTTGGCTATAAGCTCGTGAAAGAGTTGCCTCACTATCACACCGCAAAGATACTGGTGCCATTGGTTTTGGCCACATAGGTATTTCCAGTAGCAAATTTCTCAGCCACTCTGCCTCTTTGCTGCTTGAAGCCAATGCCACAAATTCAGCAGCCATGGTTGAATCTGAGATGCACGTTTGCTTCTTTGATCCCCAGGAGATTGTACCACCTCCAAGTGTAAAGATCCAACCACTTGTAGAAGAATACCTGGCATCTGTGTATCCTTCTAGAATCGAAGGATATCCAGTATAGACTATTCCATAATCTATAGTTTTCCTCAAGTATTTCAATACTCGATAAATTGCATGCCAATGCACAGAGCTAGGGCTACTAGTGTATCGACTAAGTTTCCTTACTGCAAAGGCAATATCAGGTCTAATGCAAGTGATTGCATACATCAAGCTACCAATCACCCTTGAATATAATAATTGATCAACAGCCCTACCAGTATTAGGATATAATTTTAAATGTGGATCAAAAAGTGTAGACATGGTTGTATTATCACATTGATTAAATTTCTTAAGAATTTTCTCAATATAATGTGACTGAGTAAGAATTAATTTATCTTTTTCCCTCTTAATTCTTATTCCCAAAATAACATCTGCAATGCCCATATCTTTCATCTAGAAGTTTGATGATAAAACTTGTTTTGTACTTTCTATAATTTCAAGATCAGTACCAAAAATTAACATGTCATCTACATATAAGCATATAACTACACCTCGTTTACCAGAAAACTTGCTATAAACACATTTATCCGATTCATGTATCCTATAACCATTTGATATTACAATCTTATCAAATTTTTCGTGCCACTGTTTAGGTGCTTGTTTAAGTCCATAGAGTGATTTAATAAGCTTACAAACTTTCTGCTCTTGACCTTGTACTACAAAACCTTCTGGTTGCTCCATATATATTTCTTCTTCTAACTCTCCATTTAGAAAAGTTGTTTTGACATCCATTTGATATATTTGAAGTTTATATATAGAAGCTAGGGCAATCAATACTCTAATGGTAGAGATTATTGCTACAGGAGCATATGTATCAAAATAATCAATCCCTTCCTTTTGAGTAAAACCCTTAGCAACCAGTCTTGCTTTGAACTTATCAATAGTCCCATCAACCTTCAATTTCTTTTTGGAAATCCATTTACAACCAATTGGTTTAGATCCAGGAGGCAAGTCAACAAGTTTCCATGTTTTGTTGCTCATAATAGAATCTATCTCATCATTGACAGCTTCTTTCCAGAAAGCAGAATCTTTAGATTTCATAGCCTCTTCAAAGGTTAATGGATTTGGTTCCATTACAAGTGAAACCATTGTCTGTCTATTATGTGAATTCCTAGTTCCTTCTACAAGATGAACAACAAAATCAGGACCAAAAGACTTTGCAATCCTTGCCCTTTTACTCATTCTAGGTTCAATAGATTCACTAGGTTCAATACTTTCCTCAGAAGGTAAAGGAATTAATTCCTTTTCTTGATTAGATTCTAATTTTGGAATAGTAATAAATCTATTTTCATAAAATACTGCATCACGTGATTCTATGATTGTATTTATTTCTATTGAACTATTGGGCTCAATTACCAAAAACCTATATGCTTTACTATGTAGAGCATAACCAAGGAATATGCATTCAATCCCTTTTTCTCCTAACTTTTTCCTTTTAGGATCAGGCAATCTTACAATTGCCCTACAACCCCAAGTTCTAAAATAATTTAAATTAGGTTTATTGTTTTTCCAAAGCTCATAAGGAGTCATGTTTTTCTTTTTAAAAGGAATTCTATTAAGTATATAACATGCAGTAAGCAATGCTTCACCCCAAAAACCAGTGGTTAAGCTTGAATTAGAGAGCATAGCATTTACCATTTCAGTTAAGGTCCTATTCTTTCTTTCAGCAACACCATTTTGTTGAGGTGTATAAGGTGCAGACGTTTC
This sequence comes from Hamamelis virginiana, assembly GCA_017140935.1. Classification (NCBI taxonomy): domain Eukaryota; kingdom Viridiplantae; phylum Streptophyta; class Magnoliopsida; order Saxifragales; family Hamamelidaceae; genus Hamamelis; species Hamamelis virginiana. Next base: position 10,146 of record JAESVK010070704.1, read on the forward strand.
ATGTATAATACCCACATTTTCACAATATTCAGGAAAATGATATTCTCCACCTCTATCAAACCTTAGCCGTTTTATTTTGACATTACATTGATTTTTAACTTCTGTTTTATAAGCAACAAATTTACTAAGTACCTCATATTTTGAATGCAAAAGATAAATGTAACAGAATTTAGAAAAATCATCTATAAATGTCACAAAATACTTTTTGCCTCCTCTAGTGGGGGTGCTATGCATGTCACATACATCACTATGAACAAGTTCTAGCAAAGACGTGGTTCTTTCCACTTTAGGAAATGTCATTCTAGTTATTTTAGTTTGCATGCATACTTTACATTTATCTCCTATGTTATTATCATACTTAGGAATTAAATCTAATTTAACCATATCATCCATTTTCCTAGTATTAACATGTCCTAATCTAGCATGCCATAAATAAAAAGAATCAAGCATATAAATAGAATTATTTATTTTATTAATATTAAGCTTAAACATTCCTTGATACAAATATCATTTCCCAACAAAAACTCCAACCTTAGACAGTATAAACTTATCTGACTCAAAAACTAACTTGAAGCCATACTTATTAAGCATGCTTCCAGATACAAGGTTTTTCCTAACTTCAGGTACATGATATACATTAGTTAAAGACAAAATTTTCCCAGAAGTGAATTCTAAATCCACTGTTCCTTTGCCTTTAATAGTAGCTGTTGAAGAGTTGCCCATGTAGAGAACTGTTCCATCATCTACCGGTTCATAGGTGTTGAAAAAGCTCCTATCATTACACACACGTCTTGTAGCTCCATAATCGATCCACCAATCACCAGCATCCTCGAGTACATTAACCTCGGAAATAACAGCCAGCATTTTATTCTTGGATTTTGATTCTCCGGTTTTCATGCACGTCTTGTAGCTCCATAGCGTTTTGTATAAATATCTGTACAATTGGGTTTAAATCTCTGTT
>JAESVK010070705.1:0-14238 GCA_017140935.1 Hamamelis virginiana
GTGTGAAGATGAATTGTTCTCGTGGTCCAAGGAATAATTTGAGCTTTTTCTTTCTCAAAAGAGAATGACTAATATCACACTTTAAAAATATATTCCTTTTAAAAAGAAAAAGCACATGGTATATATATATCTATTTTGCATGTATGTTTACTTGCCTGGGAAGAAAAGGATCCCTATATCCATTTTAACGGAACTCGACCTCCCATTGGGCTACACGTAATATATATATATATATATATATATACAACCTCATTTTGCACTACGTATGGGGATTTATTTTTCAAGATTGCCCTTCTTCCGCGTAACTTAATTTAGATGAAATAAGAAAAATTTTGGGTAATATTTTCTCAGTACCTTTTAATTTCTCTCTTTTAGTAGGTAATTTGCATTGCTCCAGACCGTTCATCGAACCGGAAAAGTTACCGGGTTAAAGGTCAACCAGTTCAACCGTTGGGTCAACCGGGTTGAACCGTGACGTCATAAATATTTTATTTATTTATTTATTTATCAGAATAAAAGCTGCATGTAAATGATTCAAAATATAATTTTTTTTTTTAAATGTTTGTACAATCAATTCATATATTTGAATTTATGTGTAGTCATCAAAATTGAAAATTGATAAATACTATGGATCAATCTTTATTATATATATATTTTTAAATGCAAGATAAGAATATTGTATTATTAAATTAGGTGCTTGGGTTTCTTTTTGCTATTTGAGATTTTTTTACACTAATTTGCCTTTTTAGCCTTCTTGGCTTTAAGAGATTTTAAAAATATTGGGTATTTTAGCACCTTATAAAAAAAATAAAATAAAATAAAAATAAAGAAATAAAACCGGGTTGACCGGTTTTTTAACCGGGTTGAATGGTTTTTTTTTTTTTTTTAAATGAGTTTTTGTGGGTTAAACCAACTGGAGAGGGGACCGGTTGAACCGGCCGGTCCGGTCCGGATTTGATAACATTGGTAATTTGAATAAGAAAATGCTTTAGTTAGACAACTTAATTCTTATTCCTTCCGTCCCAATTTGATTGCATACTTTGGAAAAACACAAAATTTAAGAAAGTGCTATATATATAACTGCACTTTTCATGCTATATATATCTTTAAAATTCTTTCTTCCAAATTTACTCCCTCCTCTAACTCCTATTACGGAGTAATAAACTAAGGAAATTTTTTTTAAAACCTCCTATAATCTAGATTCCTTTCCAAGAGGCTCAAAATCCTCTAAAATTTTGAGATCCTTCCTGGATATTTCAAAATCAACTTTTTTTTAAAAAAAAAATTTAATATATATATATATATATATACGAATTGGATATCCTGAGGGACGTCGCTCATGAGCGACTCCGTCAATCCCAAAATCAGCTTGAAGAAACGGCTCTGATTAAAAGTAACTTCTGAACGCTGCAGGGTTTGTCGGTTACGTGGGAAATGAAAAGTAGGTTAGTTTGAGAATTAATTTCCAAAACTAACACAACCTTTTATCTCCATGCCTTTACCACGCCACTGTCCTGAGCATTATCGATAATTATCGATAATGGACAACTTCATGATACGGTTACTCTCCTCACTTCCTCAGCATTATCGATAATTGGCCCCCGTTAATCTCCTTAGCATTATCGATAATTGGGTTTCATTTATCGTTAATACTTATAATTATTTCATACTAAAATTACAGAAATATATATATAATAAAATGATTTTAAATTAATGAGTTAAATAAAAAAAAGTAATATATAATATATATTTAACTAATTTTTAGTTGAGGAATTAAATAGAATTTAAATTAAAACCATTAAATTTTTGTTCTTGGACACATCATTAACTATTTTTGAATTAAAACCCGTCATATGCATGCAAGATTAATAATGGAATGAGAAATATGAAAATTGAGGATATAAAAATTAGCCAAAAATTATAATATTTGTAGATGCACTTATTATATTATCCATATGCATTACTCGTCATATTGAAAGCATTAAGCAAGTAAATATGATAATTTGAATTAACCATTTTTCATAATATTCTATTTTCTAGCCAACTCCATTCCCCAAAACTGTGATATTGATAAAAGGTGGTGATTTTCAATGCTATTATCGATATTTCTATTTATTATTATCGATAATAATAATTGGCGTTAGAATTGCATGCAATTATCGAAAATTGAAAATACAAATTATCGATAGTACTATTGTACGGGTTCTTCACTCAGCCCAGCATCAATGGAATCCAAATATTTTATATCCAATTAATTATCGTTAATGCTTCCCTCAGGATGAAAAGATTTCATGTATAAACACTAGACCATGTACCCATATTATGTTTTATGGGATATAAAATTAGAAATAGGATATTATTAAAGAGTTAGAGAGATAAATATATTACAATTGTTTCATTTCTAATAAGTTCATCTAAACTAAATTCAAATCAAATCATGCTCTCAATTTTATATTTATTTTTAATCATTAATAATCTACCTAAACAAATATAGATAAATATTTTTTTTATATATATTTAAATTTTATTATTAAATTATATTACCTATTTAGTTTTACTAATTCTTTCTTATTTGGTTAAGATTTTAGTGTTAGTTATGTAAATTAAAAAATGTACAAAAATATTACAATTGTTTCTATCACGATTCAAATTATATAAAATCAACCCTACCTAAATATATTTAAATATGAAGGATAAATTAATAAAATAAACATGAACTTATAATATCCATAAATAATATTAATAAAATTATAATATATATTTCTCTATTTGACTTAATCAATTGTATGTTTTACAATTAGGAGCATACAAATAATTTAAAAGTTGATATTAAATGCTTTATTTACATAATGTAATAAAAAAAAAAAACCAAGAAAACAAAAACCAATAATATTTAAAAATTGATAATTGTTAGAATATTATAATGGGTAACATATTACTGGGGCTTGGAATATAGTGAATATAGGTATGAAAATCATAATGAATGAGTTACAATAAAATAAGTCATTCATTTTTGCCATAGATAGTTTTAAAATTATAATGTACACACTTTCAAATATATATAAAACTAAGAAATCTTTATAATTTGTCTTTTATTATAGTATCTGAATTGGATGGGGGTTTATGTAATATTTTTGGGAATTATGTGTATGATTGAGGAGTATATATAAACATGGAAAATATTTTAAATTTTATATCCTACGAGGGGTATTATAGTAAAAAAAATTTCAAAGTTGTTATAAAAACAAACAGTTTATTTCGACATTAAAAGTGATTAAAGTTGAAAACAGTTTGATGGACTTGTGGATTGATTTCACTTTACAAATACCCAGAAGATCTCTTAAAAATCACGTGTACACAGTAAGCTATGTAACACGAAAGCTACTTGTCATGCATTCATACCCGTGAATGCATTTAAAGGCTAATGTATTCCACCCGAGAATATTGCAGAAATCACAAAAAATTTTGTCCTATACAATGACATACAACTTGGTTTGTAATCTAGTGAAGTACAATATACTTTGATATATCATGTTTATATAATATAGATGTGATGGAAATCTCTGAAAGCAGCAGTGGTAGCAACATGTGAACTTGCTAGTAATACTTACTAGATAGGTATAGGCTTGAGGGCATAAATTTTTTTCACTCATGTATGGTATATATTGACACACATAGGGAGTGAATTTTTCCAAATCACTGAATGCAATACCGAAGCCAAAGGTTATTGAAGTTGCAAGTGAGTATTATGTTATTGTTTGGTCTTTATATTTAAAATTAAAATTTTTTACAAAAATGGTTTCAATTTTGATTAAAAATGGTTAAAGATGAATTGATGTATTTGTTGCAAGTGAGTAGTATGATATTGTTTGCTCTTAATATTTAATATTATAATTTTAAAAAAATGCTTTCAAATTTGATATCAATTTGGTTAAAGATTCATTTATGCATTTATGTATTTCATGAAAATCTCTATAGTACCTGCTATCATGACATTTCAGATAGTTGCTTGAGAGTGAGAATTAATACATAATTTAACATATTCAAATACGTTGCTTAAAATTCTGGAGTAAGCATCGCAAATTGACAATGAAGAGATAGATATGTGCATATCGTTTAATAATTTTTTTTTACCGTATTAAAAATTGAATACACTTAATTTTCATATTAACTTAAGGTATACATGCTATTTTAGTAGCCTAATCGATGGTTGGTATCATTTGCCGGTGCGGATGGGGCCCTTGTGTGAGAAGCACATCAAACACAACAAAAAATCCTGGACGTGAATTCTACCGATGTCCTTTCTGGGTATTAAATAGTCAAATTTATATTTATCATTTTCCATTCTTTGAATTTTAAGGATGTGCGGCTACGATATTAACTATCTACTTATTCAGTTTAACAAAACGGATAATTCAACCCCAATTTCGTGCGAGTACTTCTTGTGGGTCGACGAATTGCAACTGTGTCCATGTGGAAGTGGCCAATGCAATGTATTAACCGCTAGGCGAGGTAGTAACATCGGTCGTCGTTTTTGGATATGTCCTCAAGCGCATGTAAGTTACTAAATTACACCATACATAAATAATTTATTTGCCAAATCTACGAATCAGTATTTAAAATGACTTTAATTTTCAGAGTAATGAACGCTCCAACGGTTGTGGGTTCATCAAATGGCTTCCTACTCAGTTGGCCCATTCATCAAGCATCGAAGGAGACCATAAATCTGATTCAACTGTAGGTTCTTCTAGCTCATCTAACACGTTGGATGACTTGCACAGTAGAATAGAGATGGAGCGTTATGCGTCTGAAAGAGTTGTGAATTTTTGTGACTCTCTTTTAAGCAGTATGAATAATTTAAATTTACGTAATAAAGATGCGAAGGAATGATGTTAGGCTTCAACACTTGAAATAAATGTCTCTTTTTGCAACTCGGACATACATTTTAAATCTTCGCCCTTATTTTAAATAAGTTACTATTTACATTCAAGACTGACATAAGCATATTGTGATTGTGTTACTTAAATTTTTTGATAATTCAATTAATGAATCAAAAATAAAACAATCATTCCTCAATAACTTAATTTTACTTCGCTTTATACGTTATTATTTCGCTAATGCTTTCAATGCCCACTCCTGCATATCGCTAGTAAGGACTCCACCAATCCCGAAAGGAGCGTGTGTCGATTGGTGTGATTAACATTTACTCTTTCTCAATGCAGTTTTTGTTGGTTGTGAGAGAAATCTATATTATGTTATGTTGGGAAATAATTTAATACAAATTTTCCCACATACTTTTCCCTCTCTCATCGACCTCTGAAGTGTTTATGAAGCATTTTATCACTGTCTCTCTCAACGACAGAATTCATTATCGATTTTTTTGGTTTCCAATTATCGATAATATTTTTATAAATAATAATATCCATAATGCAACTTGTCAAAGCATGCATTCAACTAACAGATATAACTGATTGTCAGAATATTTATAATCTATTCTAATATTAATTCATCAAGTAAACACTCACAAATTAGTCCTATTATATAGAGCTGCCAAATTACCACCAATAGTCCACATCTCAATTTCAAGTAATCACTCAGAACGTTGCTCGCTCCATTTAGAAGTTTCCATCAAATTCCAATCCTGTACAATTGTCATCTGCAAAATAAAAATAATAAAATATCAAAATTAATTTGACTGTCCATGTCAACATTATGGATTTATTTTTTTATCGTCCTGATTATATATAACTTATCAAATTTATTAGTAATTAGGGGTGGAGCTTACCACCAAGTGGGGTAAAGTTCGAATCTTCAGAATCGGTTGAAAGATTATTTTGTTCGTTCCTGAATGACCTAAGCACAAGAAGAACAATTTGTCATTCATTAATAGCGGTATATTTCCAGATTTATCCATATAATAGGATAACTATATATATAGTCCACAGTACATATTGAAAAGGTTGCTGTTATAAACTAATATATTTTTAAATGTACTAACCGACTAGGCATATTCGGACAGTTTCTTTTGTCATGCGTGACGCCTCTTAGGCCACATGCATTGCATTTTCTGGCCTTCGGTATACGCTTGTCTTTACCAGCTTTCAATCTTCTCCCTGAACCTTTGGACTTCGCTTTCATTGGATCTAGTATTGTATTACTGTCTTTGTTTAGCATATGTTGTTCTCCATAATTATATCCAATGAATCCTCTTGCTTTATTCTGACCATGAATAGTTATATTCATATTATCAAATGCAGTACACACAAACTCCGTTCCCTCAATTGATAGCGAAGCTGCATCGATCAATTTACTCGACTTTTGGGCTAACTTATTATGCCTTGTAAGCAAAGCTTTGTCAAAAACATCAGTCACTTCAACCCCAAGATCGTCAATTACACGTCCAGCTTTAGCATCTTTAGTCAAACGATGCAAAATGTACTGGGTTGGGATAAGCGCCACTTGAAAGCTTCACAGAAATAAAATGATGTGGCTGCATGGAATTCCTCTAAACTCAAATGATTTACAGCTGCATGAAACATTATCTCCCTCTTTGTCATTCACGATATAGCGAACCTTTGCACTTTCATTAAGGGCATCATAAACTTTATACACCTGCTTCATGTTTATTGGAACTTCCGCATCACGCATGATCAACGATTCACTTTCGATTAGTTGAGCCTGAAATGCAAGAAAATTTGACTTGGTATATATACCTGCCATTTGTCTTTCGCATGGAAACCGAGTTTGAAGCCGTGGACTTTCATTGATGTCGATGTGGTCCGCCAGTAACTCTTTATGCCTCTGATATCCAATTGCACGGTTATACCGTGTAATGAACTCCATCAACGAGTGGTTCTTTGAAATACACCTTTTGAAGAATGCATGTGCGCTTTCAGCTCTCTGACTGCTCGACATTCCACATGAGAATATGCTTTTCACATACGCGGGCACCCAACTATTGCGAATCGCATATAGCGACAAAAGCCAATCATGGTCTACCAAACCACTTGCTGCAAGAGCATTATGCCAACTCTCCTCAAATTCATTTGGGGTGTCGGAGGCCCAAATACTCTTTTCAAAAATTTTCCAATATTGGATGTGAGCTGCGACCCCGATCTTATCAGAAAATTTGGACGTAATATGCCATATACAAAGACGATGGAATGTCTGTGGCATCGAAATGCGGATGGCCTTCGAAATCGCGAGGTCTTGATCGGTTATTATAACTTTAGGTGCGGCACTAGGCATAGCAGACAACCATGACGTGAAAAGCCATATGAAGGATTCAACTGTCTCATCACTTAGGAATGCTGAACCAAATACAATTGATTGTCCATGATGATTTACGCCAATAAAAGGAGCAAAAATCATACTATATTTATTAGTGTTATATGTCGTGTCAAAAACAACAACGTCGCCAAAATTAGCATAGGAACGCCGAGCTTCTCCGTCTGCCCAGAAACATCGCCGCAACCTGTTCTCATTGTCAGTGTCGATCACAAAGCGAAATGCCGGATTTTTTTCTTGCTCACCCAAGAAAAATTCATTCACTGTATCAGCATCATGACCTTTCATCTCTTCCCTCACATCCTGACTATGGTTAAGCATATCCCGCGCTGTGCAACCCATATTTTGTATTCCTCCAGCTTCAATTTCCATTATTGAAAATCTTTGACTAGGTGGGATATTCGCAAGTGAAAGCAAACTTGACAAATTTTTCTTTGCCTCAGATACTTTTCTGTGGGATCGTAGAAACTGCACTTTCTTAGGGGTTGCAAGTTCATGATTGTGTTCTTTTGTAAACATACTAACTGACCAAACTTCACGTCCGTGTGATTTAACTACTGTCATCTTAGCTTTGCAACCGACTCTTGTACCACCCCTATTTCGTTGAGTATTTGAACTTCCTATTTCGTTGTGGTATGTGTTATCTGTTTCACCTTGCTTGGAGCAAATAAAAGCCTTCCAAACTGTCTCATCCGTATCTTTCCGCTTTTTACTAGATGACATCCTTGCACTAAAACCTGCACTGTTAGCATACTTATTGTAGAAATCATACGCCTCTTGAATATTCAAAAACTCTTGCCCGACTTTAGGTTCTAATGAATCTTCAGCCATCATGCACTCTACTTACCTTTATAGTAAAATTTCTCGATCCTGTTATGAAAACCAATTGTAAACCAAAATTTACGTAATATATTGAAAATTGATATGCATTGAACTATAAGATAGAAAATTGCTCTACTTTTATTCTAAATATATATATATATATATATATATATATATATATATATTATAATTCCAAACATAAACATTTTGTAATTGAAAATTTCCTAAACTTAGTATCAAATTTAAATATAATATATATTATCGTAACAGCAAAGTAAACAAATTATAACTGTATATCTTACCCGATTCGTATTAACGACTGATTTGCAATTCTTTTGCGAGATTATGAAGTAGCTTACTTGTTTGATAGCATCCCAGTTATTGCATGCAATGGCACATGTAATACTAACTGACGAGTTCTGTATTGGCACAATGTGTTATCTTCATCTGCAATGCATGTGCACGTGATTCCATTGAGTTAATGCCCTTTAACGTACGCACACAATTGTCAATTTAAGTTACAATGGATGAAGTACACTGTGTTGGAAAAGTCAACTGTAAGTGGCAATATTAGTGTCAGAGCAACACATACTCAAAAAGTGAATTTTCTATATAATGTGCACTTGAAGACCAACACATACTAATGTGAGGTCAGTCGGTGTCTGTTTATTGAAAGTCCTATTAACACCACGTCCTTTTGCCATTGTCATTAAGCATTCAATAATTTATATTTTTAACCAAATCTACTCCTACACTAATATTTTAAGGTCATGTGACGCCTCTCATTTTTAATTGTACTTTTTTTCACCAATGGTACACACTGTGTTGGAATTGTTTATTTATATGAAATCAATAACCATATCTACTCCAACATTCAATTTTCAAGGTATTTCTGGTAAACAAATTTATTGTGCTTTTTCAACCCTTCACCTCATATTCGGGCAGCCACTTCAATTTCGATATGAAATCTTCAACACAATCTACTCCGACCGACATTGTTGAAAGATGTCATTATCTCTTTATTGAAAGGTCTTTTAACATCATGTCCTTTTCCATTCTAAATAGACATTGTAGATATTCATAATTCTATCCAAATCTACACCGACACTCAATTTTGATCCTCTACAGTCTCAAAATTTATTGAACCTTTTTACACCTCATCTAACACATATCAGAATTAAGTATCGATATGAAGTATCCCACCAAATCTACTCGTACCGTCTTTATTTAAATATGTCACTGTCTCTGTACTGAAATGACCTTTCAATAAAGTAAGTTGAAATCTATTATGAATATGCAATGAAGATATTCAAAAGTATATCCAAATCTACTTTGACACTCAATTTTGATCATATACAGTATCAAAATTTATTGAACTATTTGACACCTCATCTAACACATTTCACAGTTCATTATCGATATGAAGTCTCCCACCAAATCTACTCATAATAATTTATGCAGTATATCTCTATATCTTTATTGAATGACCTTTTATAGCCACGTCCTTTATGAATGTGAATAGGCAATGAACAAAATAGTGACCTTATCTTTTCTACACCTACACTCCTAATTGAAGGTCAAAAGTCATATCGCTATTAAATGTACTTTAGTACACCTCATCTGATACATTTGGAAACACAGTATGTGGCTGTGTGTTAATTGAAAGTACTTTTAACACCACCACGTATCAAAATCTTCTAAAGGAGAATATGCATAGAAGATTTTTTTTTATTAAAATAAATCTACTCCTACAGTCATTTATGAAGGTGAAATGATGAATATTTGAAAATTCATTTAAGACATGTTAATGCCCTTGTAAAACTACAGTTAATGCATTCAACTACCTAATTTGGGATGTCTGGCAAAATGTTGGCTATAAGTAGCAACTCATCTGTTGCTACTTCTTTGTCAATTCTTACTCGTAGTACTAAAAACTTACACCGATTTTTGTAATTCTTACTGATACTACTAAACACTTTTACAACGAGCCGTGTTAAGAATATCTATGTCGGGTTCACCTAAGTCTTCCGATGGTCGATCCGCCAAAAGACAGAAAATTGAGCCAAATGATACAACGGTATATGTACATAAACATCCTCATTGCAACTCCATAACTAAGTTGACAGTAGATTCGGTTACATGCATGTTTGTATGGGAAAGTCATTTAAGTCCTAGAATATGTTTCTTTCAATGACAAAAGTATGTTTAATGAAAGTTATATTTATGTCGAAAAAATATTTAGTATATTGTGCTTTGCATGGTTGCATGCACGTAAAAGGCGAATAAGCATAGAGTCGTTTGCATGTTTAATAAAAGTTATATTTAATATATATTTAAAATATGTAGCTAATAATTTATGTCATTTTAGGAGGGAGAACTTCGTCAATTGCTTGAAGAAAAAGACAAACTTATCGAGGAGCTGGAGAATAAGTTAGACGCTTCAGAATCCTCGCTAGTGGCTTCAGTTATGGATAAGCACAGAGTTCAGGTCCAGTTGGAGCGCGAAAAAAATGCCCGCGCTCTTCTATATAAAGAGGTTCATGAAGTTGTAGAGTCTTTGACGAATATTTGCGGAACTGAATCTGATGTTGATTCACAGAAAGATGATTTAGATGATGACAATGGCGGTGATATTGGCGATGCATTCGCTCCGGACACTGACGAAGACTTTAGCGAGGAAATTTGAACGTTTGCGCAATCATCATGTTGGGTTAACTTATATAATGATACTGTCGTAATAGATGCTCTAGATGTCTCATGTGACTTTTTACTAGTTTTTATTTCAAATCACGTACTTTTTAGTTTTCTTTTTTGTACAATAGTCAAAAGCAGTGACCTTAGCTTTTTGCTAATTCCCAACTTTTTGTGGTGATTACTTTATGTATTTTTTGCAAACCTCATATCAGGAATGTAAAGTTAATTATATGAAGCAAGATTACTATAAATTTGCGTACCTATATATTTGAAAATTACTTACTCGTTTGTGTCTATATATTTTAATCATAACAACCTAATATTAAAATTAAATTGTTCAAAAACACACCAAATATAACATATACAAATAACAAAAAATAATATAATTAAGTTATGATAGTTCATTTAGGTGGAGGAGCATGGTCTACATTTCTATCGTCTACATTGAGATCCTTAGCTTTTTCTGAAGTAGTAGCAGAAGTAGTAGCAGCATCCTTATCTCGAACAACATCCTCAGCTTCATTTTCATTACCTTCTGTGGGTGGCGAAGGGTAACCGAACTCTGTCCAATACTCAGGAGGTATCGGAGGGAAAGGTGTTGCACGAAACCAATCAGCCATCTGTGTCATTCTGTCTTGCTGAATAAGTTGCATATTCCACTGAAATTCTTGCCGCCGCAAAATACGCCGAATATGGCCATCCAAAGTCTGCATATCATTGTACACTCTACTCTCAAAAATTTTAATTCTTTCCTCATGAGAATTCAACTGAGATTGAATGGCACGCAACATATCTATAATAGTAGGGTCAGACGGTGCTGTCTGAGCATGCAAAGTCTGAAAGTCATTGTAAACTGATGTCTCAAATTTTTTCATTCTCTCCTCATGTGAATTTAACTGAGATTGGATGGCATGCAACGTATCCATAATAGGAGGCTCACACGGTGCTGCCTGCGGTGCACTGGTAGATGATGTATGACGGCTCTTCATTCCATGTGTTGCATGTGTGGAAGGAGCATCCTCAGCCCTAGCCATAGGTCTCATAGAAGAAGAAACTGGATTTATACCTCCCTCACCAAAACTGTATGACTCTGCAGATGTCACCTTCTGATCAATACATAGCTGAGTAATCAACTGAGGGAACGGCATTAGACGATTGGATCTCTCACAAATAAATTGAACAATATCATCAAAAATCAATGAAGCTACATCAATAACAGCATCCCCCATAAAGTGAATCAAAAGATCGACTTCTGCCTGTTTTGGTGCACCCTCACAACCTCTGCAGTAAAGATTATAATGGATGAGTTTATTTATTGTGGCAAACTCTGGAGACATGTATCCAATTGGATACGTAGACCCATCATCTTTTGGAGGAACGGGATTAGTAAAGATGATCCTCATTGTCTCAGGCCTTCCAGGACTTTTAAAATTGTTGTGAGGATATTGTATTTCATTTGCAGAAGGTCGCTCAATATTCAAAAACTTAGCTATTAAATCGGGAGTTACCTTAACTGTATTTTTTATGCTCATTCGGGTTGTAATAGTATCTGAAGTGTCATCCTTCATTGCAACTGAATAAAATTTGCGCACTACTCCCGACTTGTACACTTTTCCTTTGCTCATCCATACACCCAATCCCCTCTTCATTAGCACTTTAATAACTTCGCTCTCCTGGTTAAAAGCACTGGCCTTAATAAACCTCTCAGCTTTGAAGCCCTTAACTTTTAAAAATTCCTCCCATGACTGTTTTGGCTTTTTAGGCGCATGACGATTGCGTGCATCCATGCTTGGGCCTTCCACGACTGGTTCAACCTGTTCCAATGGTTGCTGACTCGGAGCACCCGATATATCACCTGATTGAGGCCCCAAAGGTGAATCAGAATCGGAATCATCAGATACGGGTTTAGCTAATTTCACTTTGCCTTTGCCCTTATATGTCAATTTAGCTTTTTTTGTAGGAGTTTGGCTTGTAGGTGCAGGAATGGAAATCCCTTTCTCAGTGCCCGAAGATTTTTTACGTTTCTGTGTACTCTTACCCTTCAGTTGTGCCTGTCTTGCCACAAGCACTGCCTTTTTCCTTTCCTTTTCAGCTGCCTTGGCTTTAGCTTCTTGTTGAGCCTTCTCTTTATCTTCTTTCGCCTGTCTTGCTTTCAAATCAGCCAGCAACTCTTCGGATTGCCTAATTCTAGCCATGCTGTCTGAAAATGACCACTAAGAAATGAGTGCCACAAATTGCATATAATGATACTGAAAATAAGCCATACGTTCCGATGTAAGTTGGAGCACTTCTTACAGATGCATCGAATTATCGATAACAGGATAGTGAGTGTAATAGAATTTAAAATTTTGATAATGGAATTTTTAAAATCAATGAATTGTCCATGCTAACTTACAGTGCCAAATACACATAAAATAGGCCATGAAGCACATACAGTGAATTATCGATATTAGATCAAACACACATAAAAGAGGCCATGAAGAACATACAGTGAAGTAGCGATTTTTAATCGATAATGGCAATGTAAGCCTAGCTCCGCAAAATATCACAACTGTTGTCAGAATATCGATAACAAGAAAGTGAGTGTAATATTCTCGTAAAATTTGATAAAGGGTCTTAATATATAATGAATTGTCCATATCTGATTTCACATGCTCACATACAGGATCAAACACACATAATGAAAGAGAGTAGATACATATTTCACTGTTAATTCTAAATTAATTTATTCAAAAAATAGTAGTAAGAGAGTAGATACTATCTAATTTAATTTTTAAAAGAACAACTCCATCTATTCATAAACCCTCTTCGTTCTCTCTCATGCATCTAACCAACTTAGATGCAGCTCTCAGATTGTAAAGCTTCTTATAAAAACCCCGTTTGCTCAATGAAATGACTTTGAATCGACAAACGGGTGACTGATAGTTTTGAAACAGACTATGTGTAAAATGTAAGATTAGTAATCCATTGGATATCCTACACAAGATCCATCAAATAGTAAGCTCAACCTCCCTAGAGGTGTTCCGTATTTGTGAATGTTAGCCCCATTCACCTGTCACTAAGTCCCACTTCCCTGCGAAAAGCAAAACCTCTTACATATAGAAGGCCACTTACAGTTCAAGCAGGGTATGGTAACGAGGATGAGAGTTTTAGGCTTTAGGCTAATGGTGTGGACTATGGAGTGATTTCCTATTAGTGAGGTGAAATCCTTTCTGCTTGGGAAATCTCTTAGAGTGGACAAGTTTATCGATATGGGATGAAGCACACAAAAATGACATGAAGAACGAACAGTCCATTATCGATATTGGATCGATAATGGCTATGTAAGCCCAGCTCCGCCAAATATAACCAATTTTACGTCCTATTATCGAAATATAACCACAGCACGTCCTATTATCGATAACAGGCTAATTTGGACGTAAAATTATTGTAAAA
>JAESVK010070709.1:0-17759 GCA_017140935.1 Hamamelis virginiana
AGAAGCTCTGGGGTTTCTTCCATGGCTCAAGTTAACGGGTGTGTATCTTCTTTACCTTCTTCCTCTAGTAAAGAAGTATGTGATGTGGCTGAAACTACAGTGGATGGGTCCGATGGTGGGTCTGATAGTGAGTGCTGCTCATGTGGCAGTCTTGATGATTGTTCTAAATGTCATTGGAGTGATGATGATTCAGGGGCTGATGCTACTGGTGTTGAGGAGAATTCTGCTGAAATGAAGATGAGTCTCGTGGATGCATGCCCTGGTGTGGGCTCTGTTGGGAAGGAAACTGCTTATTCCATGGTTACGTCTACTGGTTCTATTGGGAGTGCGGTTCATGGGATCCCTTCCCCCAAGCCCAGTTCTGACTTGAGGCCGTCTTCTACTGCCCCTGAAGTTATTGGTCCTGTCATGGCAGTGGCTTCGCCTGTCTGCGCTGCTACTGTTGCATCTACTTTGCCCCATGTTGAGGCGGTTAAGAGCAGTGTTAGGCATGTTGTAGATCCAGTTCATGTTCATGGTTCTGTTGGGACGGGATTTAAGGGCTCTTTGCTAAACGTTGGTTTAATTGGTAGAGACTGTAGTGGCGCGCAAGTTGATGGTAATGATATTATGCATGGGCGGCTTGGAGCACGTGCCTATTTGTTAAACCCTTGTGAGCTTGCTGAAGGAAAGGCTGTGTCTAGTGCTTTAAATGCGGGTCAGTTGACTTTTAATGCTTTTGATGTAAATGCATCTGATGCAATCAATGCTAATCACAATTCAATGCCACGTGGCATTGCAAGAGATTTTGGAGGTTGCTTGAATCCTGTTGATGGAGTGTTTGAGGACGCAACGTCTTCTTTTAATAATGGTGAAATTCCTGTTTGCTTGCATGGTGTTTCTCATGCGAAAGTTATGAGGGCTGATGATAAAAATATTTTAAATGTTTATAGTGGGGCCGGTAATCATGGCTTGGATGGGGGTGGTTTTGTAGAAGATGCTCAGGTTGTGTCAAGTGAAGAGAATGCATTAAATGCATGTCCCATGAGAGTAGTGGAGGGTGACGTAAAAGGGGCTGACCCTGCGCAAGTGGAGTCTTTCAAGGACTTGGGTAGTGTGAATGCATTTAATGCATCACAAGATAAACACTTACCTTGTCCACGTGGAGCTTCCAATGATGAGTGTGGTCTGCCAAGTCTTGGCAATTTGAGTACAGGTGGGGCCGGTTCACATAATGCGCATTTTTGTTCTCCAGCTAGTGACAATCGATGTTTTGGAATGAAAGACATGTCAAGGTCTGACTCAAGGGGTAAGAATGCATTAAATGCATTTATTGAAAGTCAGTTGGCGCATTCTCAGCATGTTAAATTGGCTCATGGAGCAGCGCGGGACGTGGGTGGTTTGCCTTTGGTTTCAAATATTATATCTAGTAACATTTCAAGTGGGCCCGCGTCTCTTGGTCAGGAGGTAAATGACCATGCTTATGGGGAGAAATTGACTTCTACTCGCGATGTGCATGCTTCTCTTGCAACAGCACATGAAAACCTTCATCTTGAGCATACAGAGCACGCTTCCCTCTTATGTGATGCTGATTTAGTTGGTAAGGTTGCATTTAATGCAGAGTTTCCTCCCCTTAAGACCCATTCTCCTACTTGTGCCAGTGATAGGGTTGGGCTGGTTTCTCCTATGTCCCGTCCTTGGAATAGCCTTGTTAGCAACCCTGCTAGCCAAGCTAAACTGCTCAAGTTGTCGAAGATGGATCCAGGGCTGCCGATGGATGATTCTTATGTTGTTCCTGAGTTAGTTCTTGCTGAAGGTAGGAAATTGTGGGAATTATCTATTCTCGGGTATGTGATTGACAAAAATTTGCCCTTCAATTTTGTTAGTGGCTGGGCTACTCGTGTGTGGGGTGAGGATGTCATTGAAGTTTTGAAATTTGATTCAGGGTTCTTTCTTTTTAAGGCCAAAAATTCAGAAGCTCTTGATCGAATTTTAAATGAAGGACCATACTTTATTGCTGGAAGTTATATGGTTCTTAAACATTGGCAACCGGGTATGGAGTTGAAGAAATCTTGCTTTTCTAGCATCCCTGTTTGGGTTAAATTTCTTAATGTTCCTCTAATTTTACAGTCTGCTAAGGGCATGGAATTTTTGGGTAGTATTATCGGGTGTCCTCTCTTCATGGACAAGCATACAGCTGCTGGAAGTAGAGCAAATTTTGCTCGAGTTTGTATTGAAATTGATGCTTGTAAAGTCATTCCTAAATTTTTGAAGGTTAGAGTCGAAAATTGAGAATATGTGGAGATTGGTATTGAGCTCCCATGGAAACCCTCTCGGTGTGAGAAGTGTAAAGTTTTTGGTCACTCTCTGCAAAAATGTCCGCTTTCGTCCCCAAAAGTAGTTAACTTTAAACAAGAATGGAGGAAGAAAGATCCTCAGGGTGTCCCTCAGGTGGTAACTACTAGCGCTGTTGCTAGTACTAGTATTGATGAATGGCAGGAGGTTCCAGTTTCAAAAAACAATGTCACTAGCAGTAAAGAGGCTCCTAGTGTTAAGGAAAATGTCCCCTTGGTCAGCAAGGGTTCTGATATGAGTAATCGGTTCAGTGTTCTTGATGACAGTCTTACTGATGATGCTCAGTTGGATTTTTCGGATGTGGTGGACTGTAATTTTAATGATGTAACCCTTTCTAGAAAGTCTCTCAAAAAGAAACTTAAAGATAAAATTCATTCTCTTAAAAATTCTCGAGGGAGGGATGTTCCCCAGTTGTCTTTGTGTTTGTCCTAGCCTCTTGTTGTATGAGGTTTTGTTAGGCTTTGGTCCGTGTTGTTAGCCTCTTGGTGAGGCTCGAGCTTTGCTCTTTATTGTAATATCTTGGTTTTTTGGTAATATATTTCTTAATTATCCAAAAAAAAAAAAAGGATCAGGAGGATCGACAATAGCATCAGAACTAGGATCACAATCCAGAAGGGAATCAATGTCATCAGTAGAGGAGAGAACTTCAAACGAATTTTTCCCATAATCAGAACTTGCAGAAGGAGCATCATCCTTACTAACACCAGATTTCAATTTGCCTTTGCCATTTAACGATGAAACCTCAATCCACTCACTAGGAGAAGGGACCTTTTCCTTAGAATTACCATCAGAACTGAGATCTTCCTTAGGAGTGGCCTTTGGAACCGAGGGAGGAGCCTTCTTGACCTTCCACACTTGAGACGGAGAAGGAGGCAGGCCTAAGGGGCATTTCTGAGAAGAGTGCCCAAAGACTTTACATCTGCTGCATCTAGAGGGTTTCCAAGGGAATTCAAACATAATATTGGCAGTAACTCCTTGACCCAAATCATACAACAAGGAATTAGGGATATCCTTATCAGCATCAATTTCCACACAAATCCTCGCGAAATTATCCAAATCAACGAAAAGAGGATTACCCAAGGTGCTACCAATAAACTCCAAACCTTCAATAGAGCGAAGAACTATAGGAAGGTTTTTTAAGTTAACCCAAACAGGGATTTTTGAAAAATATTCCTTCTCCAGAATCATACCAACATTCCACCTTTTAATCACCATAAGCTTCCCAGCAATGAAGGTAGGTTCACCATTCAAAATATTAATCAAAGCAGATTCATTATCGAACTTGAATAGAAAGAATCCCGGTTCAAGCTTGATGGTTTCTAAGACATTACTTCCCCAAGTTCGATGAGCCCAATTATTCACCAAATAAAATGGTAAATTTTTATCAATGATGTGCCCCATAATAGCAAATTCCCACAGTTTTTCCCCCACATCAATAATAGCTTTAGGAATTGTGAACTTGCCATTCGTAACAGAACCCACATCCATTTTCAACAGCTTCTGTAAATTGGATTAAGGCTTATTCCAAACTGAAGGAGAGAAAATACGATTAACACCAAGGATGGACGCCTTTAAAGGAGGAAAATCTTCAGCACTTGAAGAAGGAGCATGATTTTTCTGGGGAACATGAATTCTGAAGTCTTTGCTTTATGACCACATAACTTGAGAACCTTTCTCCAAATGAGAGCAGTGAACCTGCAACCAAAGAAGAGATGAT
This sequence comes from Hamamelis virginiana, assembly GCA_017140935.1. NCBI lineage: Eukaryota > Viridiplantae > Streptophyta > Magnoliopsida > Saxifragales > Hamamelidaceae > Hamamelis > Hamamelis virginiana. Next base: position 4,052 of record JAESVK010070709.1, read on the forward strand.
TCCTATTTTCAACATTGGCCCTGCAAAAAACACAAGACATAGAAGAAATAATTCCCTATCTCAAAAGTTTATCCTGCGTAGTCAACCTATTCAGAATAACTAGCCAAGAAATAAATGAGTGTCTGCCAATAGAATTCGGGAACCACACAACATGATGCCAGCTCACAGCCGGACGAGAAATACGAATATGATTCCAAGCAGATCTAGTAGTGAAAACTCTAGTGGGAGAAAGAGACCACACCACTGTATCCTCCCTCCTGGAACTGAGGGGAGGGCAATCAGAGCAACTATTACGGATAGCAATGAGATCAGAAGTATTAGATACTGGCCAATTCCAACCATCATCAGATAAGATATAAGAAACTTTAGCCTGCAGAGGAATGGCTGCATCATAAACCACCCTGGGACTAAACTGCTGAAGTAAGGGTCCAACAGGATGCTAATTGTCATGCCATAAAAAAGTAGAAGTGCCATTACCAATTCTATGTCTGATAAGAGGTCTAGCCACTTCCCTCAACTAAAGAATTTTCCTCCAACTCCAAGAGCAATTAGATGGAATGTTGATGGACCAAAAACTTCTACCTCGTAAGAGATACTTCTCTACCCATGCAACCCATATCGAACCGGATCTAGAAAAAAGACTCCAAATGTGCTTCAGGATTGCAGCAACATTCCAGTCCTTGACCCTACGAAGACCAAGACCACCTTCCAATTTAGGTTTACACACCTCACTCCAACTAACTTTGGCCTTGTGAGCCTTTCCATGAGAGCCAGACCAGAGAAAAGCATTAAAAATCAGTTCAATCCTGCTAACAGTGTCAATGGGAATTATGAACATGCTACACTAGTACACCTGAATGCTAAACAGGACAGAAGATAACAACTGAAGCCTTCCAGCAAAAGAAAGAGATTTGCTTGTCCACGACTGGATACGACAAATCAACTTCTCCAACAAAGGCATACAATCCGAACTAGAAAGCTTTGTAGAGATAAGGGGAACCCCCAAATACCTTAAAGGCAAACTCCCCACTCTAATCCCAGTGATACGAACAATATCAGCTTTCACTGAATCACTAGCTCCAGAGATAAACATAGCACTCTTGTTGGAGTTAACTTGGAGGCCAGAGAACCCCTCAAAATCTCTCAGAACATCCATAAGTATCTGAATACTACCAGAAGTGGCCTTCGCAAACAGAAACAAATCATCGGCAAAGCAAAGATGGGATAAACAGACTTTCTCACATCTGAAATGGAATTCAAAGTCATCCCTTCTGGTGGCAATCGAGAGAGAACGAGACAGAACTTCCATAACAATAACAAAAAGAAAGGGGGACATAGGATTCCCTTGCCTTAAACCTTTTTTCCCCTCAAAGAAACCTGTAAGCTCACCATTAACAGCAATAGAGAACCTGGGAGAAGTAATACAGGCAACAATACAATTCAACAAGTGAACAGGAATGCCCATATGTCTCAAAATAGCAACCAGAGCCTCCCAATTAACAAAGTCATAGGCTTTCTTAATGTCAATCTTTAAAGCACATCTTGGAGGCCCCCCATCCCTATGATAATTATGCATAATCTCTTGGGTCAACAGAATATTATCAGTAATAATGCGACCATGAACAAAAGCAGATTGAAAAGGGCTAATGATATCAGGGATACACAACTTCAGCCTATTTGCAATGATTTTAGAAATACACTTATAAATAACATTACAGCAAGATATAGGCCTGAACTCATTAAAAGATGAAGGATTGGGGACTTTAGGAACAAGGGCAATTATGGTGCAATTAATCTCCTTGAGAATACACCCCGAACTAAAGAAGAAAATAATGGCCTCAGTAACATCTTCTCCCACAATACCCCAAGCTTTCTTGAAAAATAAGGACGAAAAACCATCAGGACCAGGAGCTTTATCATTCTTAATAGAAAAAATTGTGGCTTTAATCTCATCCGCAAAAATATCTCTATTATGGATCTCAAGATGATTAGAAGACCACCCAAACCCCTCCAAACAATTAAGAATACCATAATTACCAGGAGAACCAGGATCACTATCCAAAATAGATTGGAAATAGGAAACAGCTTCATTCTTGATATCAACAGGATCCTCAATTTTAGAACCATCAGCTTGAGTGATACATTTAATAGAGTTGACAGAGTTCCTTGCCTTAACCGACTTGAAGAAAAACCCCGTATTCTGATCCCCCAACTTCAACCACTGAACACGAGATTTCTGTTTAAAAAAACCTTCCTCAGCCCGAGCTAGAGAGTTATAGACCTTGAGACAATCCCTTTCCAAATCAACAAGAGAACCATCAAGAGGGTTATGTAAAAGGGAAGACTGGGCATCATACAATTTCTGTTTAGCATCAGCAACTTTTCCCCTGATATTACCAAACTCATTAAAATTGAAAGCTTTGAGAGCTTCTTTTGTCACTTTGAGTTTACGATACAACCTGTACATAGGCTGACCATAAAAGCTACTGTTCCAAGCATTACCAACAATTGTTAAAAAATCAGGATGATCAGCCCAGAAATTGAAAAACTTGAAAGGGATAGATCTTTTTTTTTTTTTTTTTTTTTTGGATAATTAAGAAATATATTACCAAAAAACAAGATATTACAACGAAGCGCAAGGCACGAGCCACAACAAGAAGGCTACAGCGCAAACCTAGCCAAAATAAAACCTCTTACAACCCAAGAGGCTAGGAGGAACACAAAGAAAACTAAGGGACATCCCGCCCTCGAGAATTCTTAAGAGATTGAATTTTATCTTTAAGCTTCTTTTTGAGGGACTTCCTAGACAAAGAAAAATCACCAAAATTGCGATCCACCATATCCGAATGGTCCAACAGGGAATCATCACCATCATCAACATCACTGGCATCCAGAGCGCTGAATTGATTACTAGTATCACAACCCTTACTAACAGAGGGAACATCAACCTTCACATTCACATTCAAACCTTCAACAACCTTGGCCATAGAAGAAGGGACCTCACGCCACTGATCAGGAACAACAGAATGAACCTGGGGGACTTTCTTTCTCCAAACTTGAGCAGGCTTGGGAACCGAGGACGAGGGAGTGGTGGATGGACATTTCAATAAAGAATGGCCAAACACATTACACTTCTCACAACGAGAAGGGAACCAAGGAATCTCAATCCCAATTTCAGCAATCACACCATTCCCTACATCCACCTTCAAAGATTTAGGAACAACCTTCCGAGCATCAACCTCAATGCACACACGAGCAAAGTTGGCCCTACTACCAGTGGCTGTCTGCATATCCATAAACAAAGGACAACCTAAAATACTTCCCAAGAATTCCATACCCTTGGTTGTACGCAACACAAGAGGGACATTGAAGAACTTGAACCAAAGAGGGATACTAGAGATACAATCTTTCTTTAACTCCATACCCGACACCCATTATTTAAGAACCACATATTTACCAGCAATGTAATACGGCCCACCATTTAAAATTCTATCACGAGCTTCCAAGCTACTAGCTTTGAAAATGTAGAACCCATTATCAAATTTCAAAACTTTAGAAATGTCTTCACCCCAAATCCGGGACACCCAATTGCTAACCATAGGAAAGGGAAGATTTTTGTCAAATACATACCCCAAAATGGACAGACCCCATTCCTTATTTCCTTCATCAATAACCATAGAAGGAACTTCAAAAATACCTTCACTACTCTCACCAATAACCATACTGGAAAGATTTAGAATATTTGAATATTTAGCAGGGTTATGGACAAGACTACTCCAAGATCTAACAGGGGAAAAAATGGAGCCAGTCCCTCCATCAACCTTGTTACCAGAAGACAACAAGGGAGGAAAATCCAACTTCCCACTTGGTAAAGCAACACCCGAAGATACACTTGGATTAACAAAACCACTAGTGCCAAGAGGAACACCCAAATCAGCCTTGGAAGGAGCATGGGGTTTCTGGGGAGTATGCAAGCCTTGCAATGGATGGGCACCCACTTGAGATGAAATCTCAAAGAGAGAACCGGGTTTAAAGTTAATAGAGAGGCCACGGCTATTGTCCTCAAACCCGCAGGTATCATGGCCCAACAAGGCCCTTCCCCCATCAACAAACGCATGGACAACCTCCTTCCTATTAGAACCGGGCCCACAAGGATTATTAACAAAAGCCAAACTCTCCCCATGCACACCAATACCAGTATGCATACTGCCACCTACTTCACCATCATAACCACGTGAATTAGCAATAGGATTTTCAAATGATGCATTTAATGCATTGCCATCATTTCCCGCAATTCCCGCATTTCCACTACCCCCAACAGTATCCAAATACTCCTGCAAAACTAGATTATGAGACACGGCCCCACGAGGAAAACACGTCAACTGGTCAGAAGCTTCCACTGCTCCTTGGCTAACACCTCCACGCGTCAAAGAGGGATCTTTGACAAACGCCTCCACTTGCGCAACCAACCTACAAGAACCAGCTTCACTAGTTCCAACAACTACTCGAGAAGGAGACAAGTGACTGTCATTTAATGCATTAAATGCATTTATACTAGCCACGTCAGTAGTCAACTCAGGATCTTGAGGCCTATCCCCACAAGCATACATGCTACCAACCTTAGAAGAGCTATCACCATCCACATTACCACGCGGCATACCACTCTGAGCTGCAATAAATGCACGCTTACCGAATAAGCTTCACTGAGGGAATAAGCTGAGGGAATAAGCTTCACTAAAGCTAAACAATGGTCAGAAATACCAGGAGGCAGAAACTGAGTGAATGCACTAGGAAAGGAATCCATAAAACTTTCATTGATTAAAGTTCTATCCAATTTCCTAGTAATAAACGAATCCCCATCTCTCCTATTCATCCAAGTAAAAAGAGGGCCCACAAAAGGCATATCAAACAGTTCAAGATAAAAAATACATTCATGAAATTCCGACATGGCACTATCCATCAAGAGATTGCCCCCCAATTTTTCACTAGGAAATCTAGTTACATTAAAATCACCCACAAGAATCCATGGGCTGCTCCCAATAGAAGAAGAGAACTAATTCAACTGCCTCCATAAGTGATTTCTATAAGACTGACGGTTAGAGGCATAAACAAAAGAACAATACCAAGAAAGATTATCACGAAGAACCAAAACACGGCAATGGATGGCCTGATCAGAGCTATTCAAACAAATTAAATTAACAATAATCGGATTCCAACAAACCCAAATTCTTCCAAGGGTAGAGTGATTATAGTTATGAGAAATACACTATCCAGGGGCAATACGCAAAAAGATACTATCCATACCCACCAATCTAACCCGAGTCTCCACCAAACAGAAAATAGAGATATCATGAATCAGAATCATAGACCGAACTTCTTTCTGTTTAAGAGGGTCATTCAACCCCCTGACATTCCAACAAGCAAAATTGATCATGACTGAGAGGGATCAGAGAAACCATCTCCCATGCCTGCCTTATCAGAGGCCAGGCCAAGTTTATGTTTTTGCTTCCTAAGTCTTCTCAGTTTGCTCTTAGATAATAAGCCATCACCAGAAACATTGACAACTTCATCAACCATTTTAACATTTTTGAAATTGTTAATGATGGGGGAACTATCAGAAAAAATTGTCTCATGCACAGAATCAGAAGGAGAAATACAAACATCTGGAGGTTTAGGTAAAGAAGAACCAACATCAACCAAGAGACCCTTTACAGAGACATCACTCACTACATTAACATTATTAACAGTAGTAGCAGGGAGAGATATAGCCTCAACATCACACAAAGGAGTCTTAGAAATATTATCAACAGGAATCTGACTATTTACAATAGGAGTAACACTATCAATGTCAAGAACTGAAACAGAATTATGTGATTCAAAATCACTTACCATCACTTTACTTGGAGCTGGCAACTCCCCACAAACTCCACTCGTCTCACCAGCTTTATTGGCATTTAAAGCTTTCATATCTGATGCTGTACAGAGAGGGTTAGAATCACCATTCATCTCTCCAATGTTAGTGGCAGCCACTTCCTTAAGCTTTGCAGAATTGCTATGTACCGAACCTTGCATAGGTTTTCCAGAACTGAAAAAATCCTCCCCAATTATCTCCTTCTCATGCCCACTCACATTGCCATTCTCATGACCATTCTCCCCAGGAACCAAAGGAATTTTAGATTGAGTTTTAGGAACCCACATCTTTTTAACAGTAATAGGGCAGTTCATAGTACTATGACCAAAAATACTACAATGCGAACATTTATTTGGTTTCCAAGGGTATTCAACACGAATTTCAGTAATGTTTCCTTCACCCCACCCAAGTTCGAAAGACGAGGCAAACTCACAGTTTATGTCAACTTCCACACAAATTCTAGCGAAAGAGAGCCTTTGTCTAGTTTAAGTAAGCGAATCAAGATAGAGCGGATTCCCAATTGCACTGGCTAAGAAACTGAAGCCTTCCTCAGTCCAATACTCAATGGGAATATTAAAAAATTTCACCCAAATAAGGATTTTTCTAAGTTTCAGATTGAGCATTTCCATCCCAGGATGCCATTTCCTCAATAAGAGAGGCTTTCCCCCAATGTGCCAAGGACCCGAGTCAAGAACCCAGTCACGAACATCAAGATTTGAGAACCTAAAGATGAATAAGCCACTATCAGTAGAAAGAATGTCAGGAATTTCTTTGTGCCCCCAAAGCTTAGACACTGCATTTTTTACAACCAGATATGGCAGCCTCCTATTAAAAAACTGACCAACCACACATTCTTTCCAGTGTTCAATTCCAGCCAAAGCTACACTTTCAGGGGGACAAACTCTTATTTTACCATCAACAACCATTGGTTTATGAAACTTAAGATTGGAATATAAACCAGCAGGCTTGTTAAATAATGATTTCCAGTCATAAACGATCTCCTTACCATAAATGGAACCACTAGCTTTGCCCACTGAACCACCCGAAACCAACACAGAAGACTTAGCACCAGAAGCAAGGGGGGAAACACACTCTGCGAATCAAGGTTTGTAGAAGAAACTGAAAATTTTGACGTGGCAGATCTAGAAGGAAAACCAGTAGCCATAGCAGCTGGCAAACCCAAGAGATGAGCTCCATCAGACCCACACAAGGAACCAGCAAAACAAGAGGGACCACGGGGTAGCTCAGATCCATGAGGATCTTGACCAAAGGCACTTGATCGAGAGCCTACTGGATCTAAATCAGTAGGATGAACAGAAGAAGGAGAAGAACAGGAAGTATGGGCCACCCGCGAAGAAGGGAACCCCTAAAAAAGAAACGACGCATCCTCAGAAAAACCCAAGCCCTTTTCAAAACTCTTTTCAAAATCCACAGAAGAGCTAAAAGCACCATCAACAGGAGCACCAGCCACCACTTGCGAAATAGACAAAGGAATTTCAGACCCACGTACAAGGGAGGGGGAGGGAGCATTAAAGGCCATGATGGAGAAGAAGACAAACAAACCCCAGCGGATCACGAGAAACCCACAAAGGACACCAAAAATCCACAGCCGCACTGGGAATCGAGAAAGGGATCGCGACAAATAGCGTGAAACCCACACAGCACAGAGTGGAACAACGTGACAACAACACAACCAGCAGCTTGGAAAGAGACGAGTACACACGTGAAACCCACTAAGAAGTGGATCGTGACTCAGCAGCGTACTCAAGGTAGGGAACCAAATGAGATTCCACAGAAGAACCCACAAAAGAGGCTTAATGGAGAAGCCGTCAAACCCCAACAGTGGTCAAACCCTCATGAACCAGACAACAGAGAACCCACAACTGAAGCGAGATCGAGGGGAGGAAGCAACCACGAGACCAGAGCCGAGATTGAAGATAACCAAAACCCACGGTCAACCAACTTGAACCTGCAACACTGGAACTACTCCCTTAACTTACCAAAACTTACCACTAACAGGAGCCAAGCCTGCCTGCCAAACCACCATGCGAGCCCAGAAGAATCGCACCACTCCAGAGCTTCTCACACTAACCCATTCTAGCAACGTGAAGGACAAATTTTCTACATAAATAACACTTATCATTAGGCCTACACTATTCATGACTGACATCTAGCAACATATCATGACGTACCCTAGGTTTGGGTGAATAGTAGAACTATGTGAACCCTTCATGTTACTTAATCCTTCATCCCCTAATGTCACTGTTAAGATGATCGGGCATGGTTATTAAGTCAAACCCTATCTTAACAACTTGTTATATGTTCTACAAAGTATAATCTCAATAAGGTGAATCTGATGAAACTCTTTCACAATTCACCTATCACTGCGGCCACAGATTTCACATTGAGAACTATCTTTGTGAACTAACCTTGACATTCTCTCTCATCAAAGATGAAAGTGATGATTCCTTCTTGCGCACTCATTTACCTTCATACATAACTCTACTAGAGCCAATGAGTACCGATTACACCCTTATGGTTAAGGATATACGAGATACTATCAAACTCAAGTGACCTATGCATAAGATAACTATGGTGCCTCAGGTCTAAGGATTATGATCGTAACATAAGAATATTCTTGATGATCAAGTTCAGTGTACATGTTCTCTAACATGCACCCACAGATTAACTATAGTGTCACTACATCGATAGGAAAGACTACCTATCCTCCCATTGGAGCCAGTTTAAATCTGTGCTACTCTTAACGGTTTATTAAATATCCAATTTAATAAACCTATGAGCAGGAACTTCTTTTTAGAATAAATGTGTATGAGAAATATGAGTCTCCATATCTCAACAACTTGAAAAACATATTTCTCTTATCATTTATTTATGGACCTTATCATATATATTTAAATATATATGACAAGTTATACCTTCAAATTAATATAATATGAAATTGATATGCCCTTTAGGATTGGTTTTAGGGCATACCTCTAATAGGGGACTCTCCTGATTTCTCTCTCGAGCCATTTTTTTTATCATATGCATGGTTATCCAGCCAATTTTTATTCATGTGGGGGATTGTTATATTTGAATAAAAATTGTGTGTCGTGACTGTTCTTAGGGTCGCGTCTATTCTTTGTGTCCTTACATAGAGTTGTGTCTATTCATGGTGCCCTTACATAGAGTTGTGCCTATTCATAGTGTCTTTACATAGAGTTGTGTCTATTCATGGTGTCCATACATAGAGTTGTCTTTTCATGGTGTCTGTCTATAGAGGCACCTTTGAGTCTATAAATAGGACACGGTCATAAGCCATTTTAATTCATTCGTTTTATAGCAATTTTGCATACTGTCATTGAGAGAGAGATAACATTTCTGGTTCACCGAGTCTGCAGATTGTAGTGATTCCTCTGCAGACGTGATCATTGTATCCTGGGAGGCAGATGTCCATCAGACTCTAAGCACCAAGTAGAGGGGCAAAATCTGTCTTAAGGACATAGTGTCAAACACTAGCCTTGATCAAAACTAACGTAGATTTCTGAATTTCTGCAATATGGAGTTTCTGCATTTATCTTATGTGGACAACAAGTAAGTGATAATCTTCATATTAAATATATTCTTTTATTTGATATGTGATTGGCTACTTGAATTAAATTCTAGTTTGTATAGAATTCTTATTCAAGTATTTCTCTTCATTTTCTTTATATGATAATATTAAGAAGTAATTTCCTACTTGAGATATAATTATGAATATTATATATATATATATATATATATATATGTTTAGTGCATTATGTGATGCTAATATATATTTTTTTTTTTGGATAATTAAGAAATATATTACCAAAAAACAAGATATTACAATGAAGCACAAGACACGAGCCACAACAAGAAGGCTACAACACTAAACCTAGCCACAGATACCATTTACAACCCAATCCAAGAGGCTAGGAGAAACACGAAGAAAAAGAACATAACTAGGGGACATCTCTCCCTCTAGAATTCTTAAGAGACAGAATTTTATCTTTGAGCTTTTTCTTTAGAGATTGCCTTGACAGAGTAAAATCATTATAGTTGCAGTCAGCCAAATCCGAATCGTCTAACTGAGCATCATCAACATCACTGTCATCAAGAACGTTGAACTGGTTACTAGTATCGCAACCCTTGCTAACCGAAGGAACACTTTCACTAACTTTAAAACCTTCATCAACTTTGGTCTTGGCCTTAGAAGCTGGGACTTCAAACCATTGACCATCAGCACTAACAACAGGAACCTGAGGGTCTTTCTTCCTCCAAACTTGAATAGACTTGGGAACTATAGGAGAAGGAGGAGTGGAGGGGCACTTCAAAAAAGTATGGCCAAACACATTACACTTCTCACAACGAGAAGGAAACCAAAGAATCTCAATCCCAATTTCAGCAATTTCACCATTACCAACATCAACTTTCAAAGATTTAGGAACAATCTTGTGAGCTTCAAACTCAATACACACTCGAGCGAAGTTAGCTCTACTACCCGAGGCAGTATGCATATCCATAAACAAAGGGCAACCCAAAATACTTCCCAGAAATTCTATCCCCTTGGTTGTACGCAAAACAAGAGGGACATTGAAGAACTTTGTCCAAAGAGGTATGCTTGAGAGACAATTTTTCTTTAGCTCCGTACCCGAAACCCACTGCTTAAGAACCAAAAATTTCCCTGCAATATAATAAGGACCTCCATTAAGAATTCTAGCAAGAGCTTCCGAGCAACTGGCTTTGAAAATAAATATCCCATTATCACATTTCAGCACTTTAGAAATGTCCTCTCCCCAAATCCGAGAGGCCCAATTACTAACCAAAGGAAAAAGAAGATTCTTGTCAAGAACAAACCCCAGAATAGACAAGTCCCATTCTTTTTTTCCTTCATCAATGACTATAGACGGAACCGCAAAAATACCCTCCTTGCATTCCCCTATATCCATGCTGGACAATTGGAGCAACTTAGAATGCTTGGCCGAGTTATGAACAAGGATACTCCATGACTGAGAAGGGGGGGCCAAAGAACCCGCCACAACAGGAGACTTGAGGCCCTCAGGAAACGGCTTCAAAGGAGGAAAAACACCACCCTGAGAATCAGAACAAGTAGCACCCTCACCATGCACACCATGCAAGCCATGCAAGTCACGTGGACTAGGGCTAATCGCAGCAGAAGGGCCATGCACACCAAACTCAACACGTTTTGCAAACTTAGCATAATTTGCATGGTTAGCATGCACACCTGGGCCACCAAGTACCTTAGCATAGGGAGAGGGGCTCACTGCAGGTGATGCATGCAGACCATGCAGACCATGCTTGATTGGGACCTGAGCAAGAGGAAACGGGCTTGAAACTGGGATCACAGGGACCTCAACACCGCAGGCACGGGGCTGAGAAGAAGCTGCAGCAGCAATAGAAGAATCCTCACCATTCCCTAACACGTGATCAGATCTCCCACTACTAGAACCAGATGCTACGTTACAAGAGGATCCACCCTCACATCCACTTGCATGCAGATCAGAACCTGCTACAACACGAGGCGAGCTGGTTACCACGCAACCAGGGGTAGACGAAACTGCACTCAAAGTAGCAAGCCGGGATTGAAAAAAGGGAGAGGAGCCTGCTAAAACAGGAGCAGCCTCTGCATGACCTGACACCTCCGTCTCGAGGCATACAGAAGTCGCAGTGTCAAAGCTAAGAAGACCAGAGCCGCCACAAGTCGCATGCAAAGCACCACATGCACGGGATTGATAAGAAGCATTAGCTGTAGAAGGAGCCACCTCACCAACCCCAGACACGTGGGTATGACTATCACTAAAAGAAACAGGAGCTACGTCACATGAAGAACCATCCTCACACCCTCTTGCGTGCCAAACTGTGTCCTAAATCAGTAATATAAACAAACAATATTAGTAATATAAACAAACAATATTAGCATGTGATGCTAATATTGTTTGTTTATATTACTGATTTAGGACACAGTATTATCCAAATTCTAATTAGTCCAATCATATTTTTCCAACAGTGACAAATTACTGTGATGTTTGTTGGGTTCTCCTTTGGCTATCATTATTTCGTGTATTGTCTTTTTTTTTCTTATAATGAAGAACTGCGGTTAATTGGTCCAAAATCGGTCTGAATTTAATTTGGATTGACCTTAGTATTGGAAATTCTAATTGGTCTTCATTTACCCCAATCTCGTCCAATCCGACTAATAATTTTATTAGTGGCATGTATTTTCATTAAAAATAAAAAAACAAAGTGGCATGTATTTTCTATTTTAAAAAAAACTTTTATTCGTTTAGAGTAGGAGTATTTGTTAGCATTGGGCTTTTAAGATAAGGTTGGTTTCTAAGGTTTGATAAAAGGAAAAGGAAAGCTGGCTGATAACTAATAAAGCGCGTGACCGTCAAAGATGAGAGAGTGAGAGATGCGCGGTTTGAGAGGTTGACCGTAGGAAAAAAAAATAAATAGAAAATACGGAGTATTGAAAATTTGTACGCCTTATTTAATTGGAATTAGAAGTATGTTGAGTGTTTTAACCTTCCCTAATTCTGTGTTCCAAACGTAATTAGGTTTTGTGAGGGTTTCATTCCCACACGCGAAGGATCCTGCTCTTCCCCATCCAAATCTCTATCTTCATCTCCCAAAGGTATCTCTCTCTCTCTCTCTCTCTCTCTCTCTCTCTCTCTCTCTCTCTCTCTGATACTCGTATATAATTTTCTTGTATACTTACATACATACTCAAATTCTCTTAATTTTGTTAAAATTTGAATTGGAATCCAAATTTCAATTCGGAACCCTAATTCATATTCCGCGTACAAATCAAACCTAATCAAGTCGATTAGCCTCCACAGTTTTCAACATGCCGGCGACAGCAGGTAGGGTTCGTATGCCCACAAACAATCAGGTGCATAGTAGTGTAGCCTTGCAAAACCATGGTATTGTTAGATATGTGCCCTAAAACCAATTGTTCTTTTGAGTTTAGGGTTTTATATTTCATTATATTATCTTGTATGGATCTTTATTCATTTATGATATGGCTATTTTTATCATGTAAACTTGTGTTTAATTACTGTTCATGATAAAGTCCTTGGATAGTATGATAGAGAGTTATATCTCAAGTGTTGAGATAGAGAGACTTATAACTCTCAAGTACATCTATCCTAAACTAGTTCCTGATCATAGGTTTATATATTTGGACGATTATAAACCGTTAAGATTAGCTCAGGTTTTACTAGCTCCATGGGAGGATGGTGAGTCTCGAACCATCTGTGTAGAGACACTATAATAAACCTGTGGGTGCTTGTTAGAGAACAAGTACACTGAACGTGACCAATATGAGTACAGCTTATGGAATTCTATTTGTATGTCAAAGGCTGCTCATGTGTATAGTCACAGTTGTAATCCTTAGACTTGAGACACCACTTGTTATCTTATATATGAATTGTTAGAGTTTGATAGTATCTGGTACACTCTTAATCATAAGGATGTAATCGGTGCTCATTGGCTCTAGTGAGTTATGTATGAAGATAGGTGAGTGTGCAATAGAGGATCACCACCCTTAATAAGAAAGGGTGAATGTCTTAGTTAGTTCACAGTTACTATCTCAATGAAGTCTTTGGCCAAAGCAGAAGGTTACCAAGAAAAGTGTTTCAAGGGTATACCTAATTGAGATTATAATCTGTTGAATTAGTAACACATGATTAAGTTAGGGTTTGACATAGAATCCATACCCAACTAACTTAATCGAGACATTGTTTGGTGAGGGAT
>JAESVK010070719.1:9991-25838 GCA_017140935.1 Hamamelis virginiana
TGAGTTTTAACAGCATATATTTTTGAGATTTTTGAGTGTTTTCACTGTCTTTTTTTTTAAGGTGTTTTCACTGTTGGGATATTTTTACTGTGTAGGACTGTTGGGATATTTTCACTATGTTGGACTGTGGGGAGTTTTCATTGTGAGACGGGAAATCAAACAGGAATAGGGACGGGATTCCTAGCACTGCTCTGGAAGATAATTATCAAGCCAAAGAAAGAGTCTTATCCAGATGATCTAGTTTGAAAATAAAGATGAAACTTGAAGATGAAGATGTTCCAATAAATAGCTGAAGCCGATTAGAAGACTACCACTTAAAAGTCTATAAATAAATGCCTGAAGACCAACAGAAGCTCTCTCCCACTATCAACACACATAAACTCGATAGATGAAGTAGAGAACACCCATCTCTTTTATCCTAATTTAATTAGGGTATAGGAGATTTCTATGGTCTAAGATGCTGCTTGGTCGCATGAGACTCCACATCGAATGCACTTTGATTTGAAGTACTTGTGGTTCGAGAGTTAGTTTGAAGTTATTTTCTGAGGAAAGTAATAGTTTTGTCGTTCAAGGGTAGTTTGAGCCGTAACTTTGTGTGGTGGTGAGTAATTAATAAAAGTTCTTTTATTTTTCACTTCATCTCTACATTCTTCTCCTTCTCTATTTTATTTTATTTTTATGCTTGGGTTTGCTTATCATTGTTGGGACATATTAGTGCTTGGCCTATTTTATAAAAAGTCCTCTTAATTGAGACATTCGAACCCGCATTGTTTTGATTTGATTCGATTTTCCTAAAAGCGAAAAAAAAAAGTGATTAACAAAAGCATAAGGGGCCATGGTTTTATGACAAATCATAAAAGAGGATTGATAATGAATTTAGCATAATTTTTTATCAGTTTTAGTGTGTTCTTTTTCTTTTTTCTTTTTTCAAATTTTTTTTTTGTATATACTAAATTAACTTACCGCATTGTTCTTTTATTTTCAAAAAAGTGTTCCAAATGAATTCATGCACTTCATTCATTATACAATTTGCTAAAAAAAAGAATGATTGGATCATCGGCCACATCATTTGAGACACACGTACTTTTGGGACAATTTTTTTCGAATATATAGTATTTCTCTCTTTTTTAAAAAGGGTATATAGCATTTTCTTAATTAATTTGTACTGTTGACCATGAAAAATGCTAAATGTCCCATTTTTTTGGCATAAACCCATGTAAACTCATTTTTTAACACAAACCTCCCAATATTACTCCAAAACTTCATTACTTCACCTAATTAAATCACCTACCACAAACTCTCTAAGTACCCATATTCATCATTCACACAAGATTCTCAAGTATTTGATTACCAAAACCCATGGAATGGGTTTTAAAAAAAAAAAAAAAAGCAAGGAAGAAGAAATAAAAAAGATGAACAAGAAGGGTGCAAGGCTTACCTCACTCTGGCGAACTAAAAGCTTCGGCGAGCCATCGATGGCGCTCTCTCTCTCTCTCGGTTGCGTGAGAAAGAAAAAAAAAAAAAAAAAAGATAATTGGCCAAAAGTCTCACTTTAGAGATGTTTATTGCTTAAAGTTCTCTCATATATTTTTTTTCTTTAAAAAGTCCAACTTATAAAAATTTTACTTGCTACAGTCCTTTTTTCCCAAAATTCAGTTATTTTACTAACAGAATTGCCCTTAGGTGCCAAACTTCTTCTTGAAACCCTCATCATCATCATCATCTTCTTCTTCTTCTCACACTGACCAAGGGAAAAAGTTGTAGAAACATCAATTGCATCCCAAATCGTCTCCCAAGAGCGGCACAAAATAAGTTTTGTCTCATGCGAGCTCCGATTTCACGTCGCATGCTAATGAAGGGACTGTTGATCTTCGCCGGAGTTGATATTCGCCAGAGTTAATGCTCTTTCTAGCCAATAGCTGATCTTCTAACGAAGGGACTATTCGGGACGATGATTCATCTGGCGTCTCTCACAATCTGCAGTGGTGGCATTCCGTACGATCTACAACCTCAACCATGGAGTTCACTACCTGTGCTAACATCAGAGAAGCAGCATATAAGCTTGCAGATCTAGTTTGATCGAACCATATGCAAATTCCCCTCTTGCAGATTTGATTGGAAATTGCATATGGTTCCCTCTCTCTTCCTCTCCCCCCCTTCCTTTCTTTCTCCTTGTCTCTCTCTCTCCGTAGCATATGACTTGATACTATGGAATTTGAGACAGCAGAGCTACTATTCCCGGCATTTTTCGACGACAAAACAGCTTCAGTTTTCTACCATCGCCATTGCACATCAGGCCACCAATACAAATCTATTTCACAAATGTGGAGATATTATCGGGGTTCACTGCTTCAGGGTGGCTCCGCCGGTGACGAAGAAGAAGGGAGAGGCTCTAAACATGTCAAAACTCTTTATCACCATTGTTCTCTTCCCCCCTCTCTCTCTCTGAAGCTCTCATCTCTCTCTCTCTACTTCTTCTCTCATTTCTCCTCTGTCTTGTCCCCCTCTTTTTCTAATTCTTTCTCTTTGCTTCCCACTCCTCTTTTTCTCCATTGCAGATTTGTTGCTCCAATCTGCAGAAGATGATTTTTTATTTTTTGTGGATTAATTTTTTATTTGGTTGTTAGGAAAACGTAGGAAAAAGAAATAGATTTTCTTTTATTTTTTTGTTTGGTTGTGGGGAAAATATAGGGAAAAAAAAGAGATTTTTATTTGGCATAGTGAACTCGGAAGATTATTTTTTTGTTTGGTTGTTGAGAAAATAGAGGAAAAAGAAAGAGATTATTTTTCTTGTATTTTTTAAAATTTTGATGACGTAGTGAACTCCATATTCTAGCATAATGAAGTGAGAATTCGGCGTAGTGAACTGCAATTCCGACTTAGTGAACTGCAATTTTGGCATAGTGAACTCGAGTTCCGGCGTAGTGAACTTCGGGGTTTAGCATAGTAAACTCGAGGGTTTGGAATAGTGAACTCTGGGTTGGGGTTGAAAGTTGTTTAGGGAAGCAGGGGTATTTTTGTCTAATTTATGCCAAAAGGACTTTTGGCATGAAAGATCTTTTGAGAGAACTTTTGGCATGAAAATCTTATAAAAGAGGACCTTTGGCCAAATTCCCCAAAAAAGGGGAGTGATTCTATTGCCATCCACCCATATTACTAGTGACACCCACCAATTAATAAAAAATTTTATTACTATTGTACCCACATGTAAATTTACTATTAATAATAAATTAAAATAAATTATATTACTTCCTCACTACAACAAATTGACCCTTTTGCAACAAATTTTTTTGCGATAAGTAATTTTTTGTCGCAAAAGACTATATTTTGCGACAATAATTCATCTTGTGGCTAAGAAGTACCAAAACAATATTTCTTTGCGACAAAAATATTATGTTGTCGCTAATTCTTGTCGCAAATATTTTCCCACCAAAAAATTCCAACCAAAAATTTGGTGGGAAACCATTTTTGCGACAAATTCTATAATTTTGTCGCTAATTGTTGTCGCAACGAACATTTTGCAACAAAATTGTTGATGTCGCAAATCAGTGTGAATATTAATTTATATGAATTTTTTTTTATTATATTTGCGACAAATATGTTTGTTGCGTTATATATTACAACAAAATTAGGATTTTTCACGAAAACTGATTTGTTGTGACAACTCTATTAGCGTGTCACTAAATATCACTATTGGCAACGATCAAATTTTTGTAGCTAAAAGTAATATTTGGTGACAATGACTAATTTTGTCGCCAAAAAAATGGCTTTTAGCAACAAATTTACAAATGTGTCACAAAAAAGGAACATATTGTTACAAACTTATACTTTTGTCGCAATAATTATTTTTTGCGATGAAAGACAATATTGTTGCCAAAAGTGATTAATTGTGACAATAAAAATTTTGTCACGAAAGTACCATTTAGCGATGAAATTATAAATTGGTCACAAAACAATGCCATTTAATGACAAGCCTATACTCTCCTGCAAAAGGTTTTTGCAATGATTAATTAAGTTGTCACTAAAAGTGTGTTTTAGCGATAGTGGTTAAAGTCGTCGCAAAATGAAAAGTGACTTAATTAATCATTGCGATAAGGATTTTTATTTTTAAACATGCCTATAAATCCTTTATATAAGCATTTTATTTAAAGGTATTGTTAATATAACAAATAAAAAATTTGAAATCTTAAGGAACTTATGGTATAAAATTAGACCTCGTAGTATAAAGTTCTAAATTCAGGAATTTTTGGATAATATTCTCTTAATATAACAAATAGAAAATTGGATTAGATGTTCTTCTAAATGTTTGGAATTTAGAACTTGTCATTTTCAAAAATTGGACCTCATAGTATAAAGTTTTAAATGTTATCAAAACAAAAATTAATTATGTATTATCAAAATAAATAAAAAATTCTTAATAATATAAGGGGCAAATGCCAAGAAGTCCCTCAAATCTCTCAAGTTTACCGAGATGTCTAAAAACATTTTATCGAAAAAACGAAATTGCCTCGAACACAGTGAAAACACCCCACACAGTAAAAATACCCAACACAGTGAAAACACAAATTAAAAATACTGTATTGGGTGTTTTCACTATATTGGGTAATTTTACTGTGGTGTGTTTTTTCACTGTATTAGGTTATTTTCACTGTATTGGGTATTTTCACTGCTAGAGTGTTTTTACTGTGTTCGGGGCAGTTTTGTATTTTCGATAAAATGTTTTCACTATGTGGACCTCTCGGTAGTGGGGTCAAACGTATTTATCTAATCCAACGGTGAGTTTTTCTAAATGTCATTAGCGGTTGGATCTAATCAAGTAACCTCACTCAATTTCGTACTAAGTGCACCTTGTAATTTACTTGCTCAAGTCACATGTGTATAGCTAATTATACAAGATATTTCTAAAAATCTATCGTTTAATTGAACAAACTTCTTATGAAT
Source organism: Hamamelis virginiana (assembly GCA_017140935.1). Lineage (NCBI taxonomy): Eukaryota > Viridiplantae > Streptophyta > Magnoliopsida > Saxifragales > Hamamelidaceae > Hamamelis > Hamamelis virginiana. The sequence goes on from JAESVK010070719.1 coordinate 14,933, forward strand.
ATCATATTGTCAAAAATCATGGTTATCCAACAGTCAATTTTTAAAAAATGACAATATGAAAAATTGTCTAATTTTTTCTTTAAAAATATCACTAATCTTCTATAATCATTATTCAAAAATTGACCATGGGATTGCTTTAATTTTTTGCAAGCATGGTATTCATAAGAAATTTGTCTGATCCAACAATGTGTTTTTCTAAATATTATTTTATATATATTTAATGGTTATTAAAGAATTTAAATGAAATTAAGTTAAATACTACCTAGCACTGAAAGCTAATACTTAGCCTAGTGGTAAGAATTGTTACATAAAGCTTTTATCTTAAAGAGCTATGGAAATTAAATCCCTTAGCGTGTGATTTTATTAATTTTATCAAAATGAGTTGTGCTGGGTCAAACGGGCTATTGGACGGGCCAATGTGATTTTCTATTTACTAGAATGGATCGAATGATTAATAGTGTCCGATTAGCTTGAATTTTGGTTGACTTGATATTTATAAGTAAAATATTTAATCTAACGATGAGTTTCTTAGAATACAATTTCCGGATTGAGATTTTTCAAACCACTAGTAAAACTATTTGAAAGGTGACATGTGTAGTGACAACTACAAAATAAATTTTAAAAAACTGACTGTTGGATTAGATACACTTATTATGAATTTCGTGCTCACAAAATATCATAGTGATCGAACGGTTAATTTATATGAAATGTCAATGTGAAAATTTGTAGCTTTTGTTAATCAAAATATCACCATTTTTCTCTGTTGATTTTTTCAAAAATTGACCATTGGATTACTATGATTTTTGGCGAGCATAAAATTCAGAAAAAACATATCCAATCCAACGGTCAGTTTTTTAAAATATATTTTAAAATATGTTCTATAATTTTTCAAATATATATTTAAAATACTACAATAACATTAAAAAAATTGAATCAAACACCCTAAACGCAGTCGTTTGATTTTGGTGCTTAAGATTTTGGATTTGGCTAAAAAAATTTGGGTTTGGCGGTAAGGGTTTTGGTCTTCTCCGTATCCCTCTTCAGTTTTCCTACCAGAACATTCTTCAAACCCCCAAACACTCCCTCATCAAACCTAACCCTTTCCCCTCTCTCTCTCTCTATGTGTCGCCTCTGTCTCGGTGCTGTCGTTCTTCTCTTAGTTGCCGTGCAAGTCGAATACCCTTCCTGGTGTTTTCCTCTGTATCGCCATCAAGGATCAAACAGGTAGCAAATTATTCAATCTAATCAAAATCCAAATGGGGTTTCCGGAAGCTGTCGATTTTGCCCGAGATTTCACCGTCATGGTCAGAGTTCAAGGCCCTGTGAGTCTCTCTCTCTATATATGTGTGTGTCTCTCTATACGTATTTATATATGTATATGTTTGAACTTATCTTCTTTCTGGCAACTAATTACATTCAATTTTCCATTAATTTTGGGACTCAAAGGGTCCGAAGATGCGAAGACATGCTTTCCACCACTACCAGTAAGCGAAAAACCCAATTGCATCTTTGTTTCTATATAATTTTATTGATTTTGAATGCATTTATTAAATTTCGTCCTTCTGGGTATTTTTATTTCTTTACTTAGATCGAAATCAATTGGGGTGAAGATTAAAAGTTATATTCAAACTTATTCTTTTTTGATGGTATGCCACATGGATATCCCTCTTCTGTCTATAAAATGGATTGTAATACTGACGCCTCTTTCAAAGTTTGTTTGATGTTGATATTGCTGCAGAAAATCCTAAAATTATTGTTTGATAAAGCTTTGTGGATAGATTTCCACACATAATTTTTTTTCCCCTTATGAATATTTTCTTTTTGCAAGTTGAGTGCCATTGCTAGCTGTTAAGTGTTAACTACTTGGTCTTTCTGTTCAGTGTAATTGTTTATCCATGCCTATCAAAATACGGAATGGATGTTGGTTTGGCTGCATATAGGCTTTCGGTTTGTTTGATGATGCTCTGTGGATAGAGTTTTATTTGTACAAAATTCATCATTCATCTATTCACCTATTACTAATCTATGCCATTTGTTTATCTGGGGCTCTGATAATAATTTAATTATTAATCTTTAAACTCAACATTGAAATTCTCATTTGCAAGTCAAGAGGCTCCCACCTTCTTGGTAACAGTGACATTGCATTGGACAGTTGGAGCTTCCCATATTTTAGGAGGAAACTTGGGAATCAATTGAAATATTTTTTAGACCTTGCAAATGTGTACAAGCTTATGGTTGCAATCTCTTCTTCAATGGTGCACCTTGGCCAGTTGGTCGCTATTTAAAATGTCTTCAATACCTACAAAACCAGGATTGTTATTTTAATATAACCTTTATTGGATTCAGAAGATGCAGTAAGCCTTTCCTTTCACACTTGCCTGCTTTCTGGAATAGTGAGATAAAAGTTACTAAGTTAGAACTTAAGGCGAGTATGAGACTGTATATTCATTTAGGGTCTATTCGTTACCTAAGAATTCAAGGTTGGAATTCTGAAACATGAATGCATTCACTATGTATTTCTTTCTTGATATAATATATCATGATTTTTTCTACATTATATAATAATTCCGTATGAGATTTTGAGGGTCTGTAATGAAAAACTTATTTCTACTACTCTCAAAATGTTGATGGATCCTTGATTCCCTACCAAGAGTTGGTGCCCATTTCTTGTTTAATGCTAACCTGTTGACTGCTTTACCGTGGCGTATTTGAGAGCGATTTGCAGGCATGTTAGCTTGGTTGCTCCGGAATTTGATTAGGTGTGGCAAAGGTGTACCGATCCTCACTTTTCTTTTCCATGCAAATATGTGACTCCATTGGATTTTGTTTAGTGAACAGTGAGGATATGAAATTGTACAAGTGGGGCTCGGATTGATAAGAATATCAAGAGGAATACACGCTTCATACATAAGTTCTCTGCTTGCCTCAACGCTTGACACATAAGTGTGCCTATAGAGAATCCATGAATCCTGGAATCCACCTCTTGATGATTTTTGCCACAGCATTTCTTCTAACATTTCACTTACTAAATGTTATTCCATGCCGGACATTTAACTTTAATGCAATCTGTGAAACAATGTTAGACTTAGCCATATGTTGGGGAATACACCTTAAACAAATTGTAAATATTCATTTTCATCATTTTGGTTTATATATATATGTTGTGGCCCTTTTTGTTTTTTCATTTTTTATTTTAAATTTGCTTAATCCTTCTGATCTGCAGGGTGATTTCTTCTAATTAAGAAAGAAGTACTCCCCACCATTTTTATTAGAGAGCAAAGTAACAAATGAGTGTGTCAATCTCTCTGTGAATGTTGTCTGATTCTTTTATTCCATCAAATGAGATCTTTATTTTACTTTTAAAATTCTATCTTAAGAAAGATTGCAATGGCATTTGTCAGACTCTAAGTAGTAGGGTATTTGAATCCCATTTTGATACTCTTTCATTTTAATATGGGCAATGTCTTGGATTCTTTAATATTAGTAGTGGATATTGAAGTGCTTTACCTTTAATTATTAGTTTCTTCTCTCTTAGGTTTCTGAAGAATATAAGCTGGTGCCAGATACACTTTACCTCACAAAGAATCTCATTGATCGGTTTCTTTCTTAAAATTATATTGAAAAACAAAGGCTCCAATTGCTTGGTTACCTTGCATGCTAATTGCCTCGTAAGCTCTCTATTTTGTGTATTTGATGCATTTAAGTTTGTTCAATAGAAAAACCTATAATATGTTACTATGTGCCTACCGAGTAAAGTAAATTCGAATACAATCTGATAATAAACATAATGTTGAATGTGCAGTACTTGCGAAAGATACTGAGGCTTACATTTGAAGAAGGGGTTAAAATGCTGGAGGTAAGGGCAAGGGATTCCTCTCTCTCTCTCCCTCCTCCCCCCCACCACCCCACACCCACACACACACACACACCCTTTTTTCCCCAAAAATTTAACATGTTAATAAAGTTAGCCAACATCATGTAGTTCGGATTAAGGTGCCTTTGAGTTGAGTATAACCTACTAATAAGTTAAAACTTCAAAAGTTGGCTAAGGTGTTATAAAAGGATATTTTTCATGAAATGAGTTAATGGTCAAGAATTTGTGATTCTTTATGCAATATTCATTCTCAATTGAGCTATTTGGTTACAATCTCATATCAGCCATCTTTTGCATATGTCCCAAAAATGCTTTGTGGACTTTGAAACCTACCCGGTAATAGCATCCTCACTATAATTGCCTACTATTTTTCTTTTTCTCAATTGAAATAAATCTTTTGTTCTTGTCTTATTTTGTAAATATTTGACTGTTAGTTTGGAACTAAACTTATAGGAGATGTGAATCTCTTAAAATTTTGCTTTGAACCAGACATGCTTGGAAATATAACAAGACCTTGTGCTGTTTTCTTTTTTTAATTTTTTTTGAACTCTCTCATCAGGACTATGTATTAATTTCTAACATTGTGCCATTTTCTTTTAGCTTTCTGTATTGCTTTCTTACTTAGGATTTAACATCTGTGAAGCACATGTGTTCTCAACCAGTGATACTACTCTTTGGATGTATTTGTTGTGGATGGATGGCTTGTTGAGGTAGTTCTTCTTCTTTGATAATATATCCATATTTATACTCAGCTCGTTGTTCTTTCCCTTTGCGCTTTCAGGTATTTGTAGTGTGGGTAAGCTACCTGCTTTAACTTTAATTTCTTTTTATTTATTATAATTTATCATTATTTATTTGCAATATAGAAATGTTTTATTACATTGGAGGAAATGCATTTATTTTTTCTGGTGGTAATTGTGTCTAGTTCTTTTACTATGACTTTGTTATGGTCCTCATTATTACTAAGCATTGGACAGACCATTGCCCCATTTTTTTCTTTTACTGTAATTCTATTGTCAGATGACATTAAACATGGTGTAAGTTTAAAAGATTTAAATACCAAAAGGGGATGTTAATTAGTTTATGTATATGAGTTACAAACTATGAGGTCAACAGTGGATGCTATGAATACAAGACATTCTCAAATGGAGTCCATGTTGCAAAGTATCTTGTCAAGGTTGCCCAATAGTGACAATTCATCCATGGTAAGTTGTATGTCAATAAATAAATTTTTTCTTCAAGTTTCACACATTTCAATTATATGTTTTGTTAAAATTAATTATAAATAATTAACATTATTTTTTTGTTGTTGCAGATTTGATTATGATGGCTTGCTTTCTAATGGATGTTGGGGATGTTCTACTTTTGCTTGGTTTTATTTTTATTTTTTTTTTCTTAAATGAACTAAGTGTTTTTCTCCTCACTTTTGGAATATTTCAATGGACAAAATATGTATTGGATATGTTTGGAATGCATGTTTTAAGTATTTACATTAAAAAACTATATATTTGGAAATTTGAGTTGTTGATTTTGAATGGTTGTACATTTTTGCAATTAGGTTTAATGAATTGTATAATTTGTAAATTGGCTAAATACAGATGCAGTTATGTTTTCAAATGAATTGTATTATCAGGTTATTATTACAATACTAATATGAATAGAATTATTAAGTTATTCATAAAGGATTAAAATGAACTATACTGTTAGATTATTGATTTTGGCCAAAATATAAATAAAGTAATGGAATGTTTAAAACAAATATGAATTTTTATTTGCGACAATAGGTATCCTGAAAATACGTACCATTTGTGATAAAAATAAATTTAAATTTATTGTCACAATTGATTACTATTTTGATGGCAAATAAGTATTTGCGACAATACTTTTTGTCGGAAAAATTGTGCAAAATTGTATGTTTTATTGATACTTTTGATAAGATTTTTTTTTCATATTTTGCGACAAAATTACAAATTTTTAGCAACAAAAACAATTTATCATTAAAATTGAATATTCGGTAACAATTATAAGTTTGTCGCTAATAGGTTACAATTTGTGACATATATAATGTCGCTGCTAATATATTATTTTCTGTCACTAATAAATTTGTCGCAAAAAGTTTGTTTTTGGTGATAATTATTAATTTGTCACTAATAATATTGTTTTCACGACGATTAAAAAAGTGTCGCTAAAAATTTATCTATTTGTCGCCAATAATTTTGAAGCTAATAGTATGCTTTTTGGGACAACAACAATTTTGTCACTAATAGTTTATTTTTTGTGACAATACCTAACTTTTGTTGATATATAGTTTCTGTGACGAGCTTCTAGTGACAACTTGATGACGAACTCATTTTTGTCGCAAATGATCATTTGCGGTGAATTTGAAACTTTATGTGACAAAAAAATTTGTCGCAAAAGCACCAATTTGTTGTAGTGCCTGCACTTATCCACCTTCTTCTTCCCACATTCACATATTTTCCATAAACCTTAACTTCACAAACCTTTATACTCTCATATAATTTTCTGAAAATTCTAACAAAAAAAAAGGTGTTTATTGATGAATGGATAATGAAGTGGTAATGTGGGATGATTCCGACAATGAAAATGTACATTTTTTAAAGTATGATTCACTTTTTTTAAGTTGTTTTAATTTTAAGTTCGTGCTTTTGTTCAACTTTGCGATATTTAACATAAATCAATGTTCAGATAGGGTAATTGAACACATTACTATGTTTAGTCACTCCAACTGAACATATAAAAATTTCAGTAAGGGATGCTGAACATTACAAAATGTTCAGTCACCCTAACCGAACATATAAAAATATTCAGCAGGGGATGTTGAACATTACGAAATGTTCAGGAGGCACTAGTAGAATATCACCCTATATTCAACAGTCGTCATTCGAACACATTAGAATATTTAACACACTAAGTTAAAACATATTTGAGAATGGTTGGCCTGCTTTCTCTTCATGGAGTGAAGAAAATAAGCTCATTTATGGGATGAATGGAGGAATGGTTCGGCTGCTCTCTTCGTAGAGTGAAGAAAATTACAAGCTCCTATTTGGATGGAAATAATATATATATATATATATATATATATATATATATATATTTGGGGCTTTTTGGTATTAGGTAGGTGTAAAAAAAAAATTAATAAATAAAATAAAATAAAATAAAAAGAAAAAAAAAACCCTTATGTTTTAGAATTGGTTGAGTTGGGGTTAGTTTGGGTATCAGAAGGTGTAGGTAGCAAAAATTATATTTTAAAATTTTATCGGGCATAGATAGCAAGTGGGTGTCACTAACAATATGGGTGGGTAGCAATAGAATCACCCTAAAATTTTTAATTAAGAAAATGCTATATATTCCTAGAAAAAGAGAAATAATATGTATCCAAAAAGAGATTTGTCCTAAAAGTACATTCGAAATATAGCAAACCATCTAACTCTTATCATTTTTAGCAAATTCTCTTATTGATAATAAATGTAAGGTTATATAATTCTTTTGACATACTTTTTGGAATACTAGCAGTGCCCCACATGCACTGCATGTGCAGATTTGTATGTAATACACACTCATAGATAAAGTTGGAAATATGTTAGTTATAAGGTGCACATTATACAAAATCGCATTGAGTTAATGCTTTAAAAAAATTTAAATGAGTTAATGCTTAAAAAAAAAAATTAACATTAAAATTGAACAAATAATCTCCATATATTATAGGTTAGATTTACAAAATTTTGAATTTCAAAATTGAACAAATAATTTTTGGAACTATAAAAATAAAATAAATAATCTTTCTGAAATTTCAATTTGTGCCTTTGTTTTGTCAAGTTCATTATTGAGTTTTATGAACCTAACTGTTCAATTTTAAGGTTTAATTAGAAAAATGAACAGTGCTTTGAAAGGAAATCGATGGTAAGGGATTTGCAAAGACTTGCAACAAAAATTTTACAAAGAACTGAATCAACCATCAAAGTCCAGCAGGATTTCGATTAAGCACCGGATCATGATTTTACAAAGTAAGAACATAAATAAACTATTTAAATACATACTTACATGAACCTCTTTTGTTTTTGCGATTGACGAACCCGAGCTCCAAAAGTATGAAGCCTCCAAAAGTATCCACACGAGCACAAGACCTTGAGAATTCTTGCAACTATCAACACTTGATGAGAGGCAAGCTTGAGAGGCTTAGTGGGATTTCAGCTAGGAGAGAATGAGGGTGCAAGGGGACGGCCCTAGGGTTCTTTACTCTTCTCTTAGCCTCCACTTGATGATAGCTAGGGTTGGTTAGTGCTAGCTTGACCCATCACCACATATTTGTAGGAAAACTTCCCTTTATTTTCTATTTAGTCCCTCCCTTATTAACCATTAATAATAAGGACCAAATTAACAATAAATGGAGATATACTCATATCTTTAATTCAAAAGACTCTCTTATACCCTATTATGTGTAACCCTTTGGGTTCACCCCAACCTAGCAGTGGACAGGGACATCTCTATGTCTCCTCAAGTAGAAACTTTCTATTTTAAGGTTTAATTGGAACGATTCCAATTATGCCCTCATTGATAACACTTTATCAATAGGCTTTCACTAGTCATGAGTGACGTCTAGCAATGTACACTACTACAAAAACTGTCAAAGGGGACGCTTAAAAAGTGTCCCCATAGGTGTTTGGCGACACTTTGGGTAGTGTCACTAGGAGCTATGTCACTAAAGGTGACCGCCTCAAAGGGGACACTTTTTAAGTGTCCCTAATATGTCCCCAACAGGGACACTTTTAAAAGTGGTTTGAAAAATCTCAATCTGTAAATTGTATTTTGAGAAATTCGCCGTTAGATTAAATCTATATAAATATCAAGTCTACCAAAATTCAAGCTAATCGGACACAATTTAAATGGTTTCTCAAAAACCAACCGTGGGATCTATGTGATTTTTTGCATGCACAATGTATTTATATGGAATATTTTATCCAACAATCGGTTTCACAAAATATTCTCCCATGTTAACATTTGTACAATTTAAGAACCATATGATACACATACAAGTTTTAACAATTTAAATGCTTTCTCAAAAACCAACCGTCGGATTTATGTGATTTTTTGTATGCACAATATGTTTATATGCACTACTACAAAAACCGTCAAAGGGGACACTTTTTTTTTTTTTTGCACATTAAGGACACTTTTTGTAAGTGTTCCTAAAAGTTACTTAATTCAACACTTTTTAGAAAGTGTCCCTATTGGATCATGTTTTGCAACACTTTTATTAAAGTATCCCCATAAACCCAGTAGTAGCAACACTTTAGGAAAGTGTCGCGTAAATGTAAAAAAAAATTACTTAAGGCGACACTTTTTTAAAAGTGTCCCTATTAGCTCATGTTATAGGGACAATTTTAATAAAAATGTCCCTATAAATGCAGTATTAGCAACACTTTAGAAAAGTGTCACTATTTGTGAGTCATTTTTATAGACTTTCCCAAATATTTTTGGCTCCAACTTTTCACAGACCCGCGCCCATTCCTCTCTAAACTCCCGCTCACCAGAGATATTTTCCTCTCTCCCATCAACCGTGCCTCACCTGAGATTATGAGTTTCTCGCTCTCATCGACAGCACGCCCGTTGCCCTAAATGTGCGAAGACGAAGGTTCGTCGGTCTCCTCTCTCTAGCTATGAAGTCCCTGTGTGCATCTCGTGTGAAGACGAAGACAAAGATCAGCTATGAAGCCCCTGTGAGCATCTCGTGTGAAGATGAACCCCAACCGGTATTTGCTTTCCCAAATATACTTTCCCAAATATTTGCTTCATGGTTAACTGAACCCCAACCGGTATACACACTATCTCCCTATTACTGTATCTTTCTCAGTCTTGCTATCTATATTTTCCTCACATATCACACTTTTGTTGCAGAAACCCCCATCAGTATATTTCTCTCTCATCTCACATGGCCATTGATTTGCATCCTTCAACGAAGCCAACACTCTGTTAAGGTTGGTTTTTTTTTTTTTTTTGGGGTTGTGGGTTGGTTGCAAGTACGGTGATTCTGAAATTTCTGATGATAATGAGAAATTAGCTTTTTTGCCAACTAGATAAAACTCTTTTCATTTTTGATATTAACTAACTTTAGTAATTTATTAAAATTTATAGGCACACACCCCCACACCCACACACATACACAGAAACATTGTCAATTTTTTTAGCCTACCAATTGTTTGACAATTTGTTTGAAACAGTTTATTAGCATTTTTAAGTAGGATTTGTTCTCTTCATTTTTTTTGCAACTGTTGATGCAGCTGGTTATCTTCATATGATGCGGCTGGTTAGCAATTTAGCATGATCATAGTTCAATTTTAGACAAATGTAAGAGCATCTCCAATGGTGTTAGCTAAAGCCAAATATGGCTGAAACCCACAAAACGAGTGCTCCAACGGTTCAGCCATACCATCAGCCAAATTTAGCTTGAGCTAAAACTTCAGCTAAATTTGGATGAAGTTTTAGCTTTAGCTGAATGGTGCCAGGTCAAATTCTCATCTCATTCCCATCCAAATCCCCAACATACCCTTCAACGGTAACAAAAACAAGAAGGAAGAACTCCAATAACTCACCGGAATAGCTTCAACTGCCGAAGAAGACCCACGGTTGCCAGAAGACCCACGATCGCCGGAGCAACATTTTCTGCCCCAACCAGAGCTCTGTGTTCACCTCCGCTGTGCTCATCGCCAGAGCTCTGTGCTCACCGCAGATGCTGTGCTCACCGCCGCTGTGCTCATCGCCAGAGCTCTATGCTCACCGCCGATGTGCTCACCGCCGGAGAGAAGAGAGAGAAAACCAAAGATGGAGAGAAGAGGGGATCGGAAGAGAAGAAGGGATCGCCGCCGGGGATTGGGAGAGAAGAGGGGATGAGATGGAAGAGGGATCGAGAGACGAGAGAGGGAGAGATGAGATCGAGAGAGGGAGATATTTTTTCTCAAACCCACGCCTCTGTGTCTGTGTACTGGGAGGAAGGTTCGAGAGAGAGAGATGGGA
>JAESVK010070720.1:10533-33397 GCA_017140935.1 Hamamelis virginiana
CTCCCATGGAGCTAGTAAAACCTGAGCTAATCTTAACGGTTTATAATTGTCCAAATATATAAACCTATGATCAGGAACCAGTTTAGGATAGAAGTACTTGAGAGTTATAAGTCTTTCTATCTCAACACTTGAGATATAACTCTCTATCATACTATCCAAGGACTTTATCATGAACAGTAATTAAACACAAGTTTACATGATAAAAATAGCCATATCATAAATGAATAAAGATCCATACAAGATATTATAATGAAATATAAAACCCTAAACTCAACAGAACAATTGGTTTTAGGGCACATATCTAACAAAGTAGAATGAGTGACGACAAAAAGCTGCTCATCAGGGAAAGAATCCCTAATAGGCGTGAGGTCACTCTCTTCTTCTACTACTATCCTAGAAAGGTGGTCAGCAACAACATTCTCAGACCCCTTTTTATCCCTAATCTCAAAGTCAAATTCTTGTAATAAGAGAATCCACCTAATTAGTTTAGGCTTCGTCTCTTTTTTAGAGAGTAGGTACCGCAAGGCGGCATGATCTGAGTACACAATGGTCTTCGATCCCCAAAGATAGGATCGGAATTTATTAAGCGCAAAAACTACTGCAAACATTTCTTTCTCAGTCGTAGTGTAATTTAACTGAGCTTCATTCAAGGTTTTGCTTGCATAGTATATAACATATGGGGATTTATCTACCCTCTGACCCAACACTGCCCCCACAGCATAGTCGGAGGCATCACACATTAGCTCGAAAGGAAGTGACCAATCGGGAGCTCGCATGATAGGTGCCGAGGTCAACATTAACCGCAACTTATTGAAGGACTCTAAACAGGCTTTATCAAAGTCAAAATCTACATCTTTAGCAAGCAGATTGTACATTGATTTTGCTATTTTGCTAAAGTCAATAATAAAACGCCTGTAAAATCCTGCATGTCCAAGGAAGGACCGGATTTGCCTAACAGTAGTGGGACGAGGTAATTTTGCAATTAAGTCAACTTTAGCTTTATCAACCTCTATTCCCCTACTAGATACTATATGCCCAAGCACAATGCACTCACGAACCATAAAATGGCTCTTCTCCCAACTAAGAACAAGATTAGTCTCACAGCATCTCTTAAGCACTTTTGAGAGATTAGACAGGCATTCATCAAAAGAAGGACCGAAAACAGAAAAATCATCCATAAACACTTCCAAATATTCTCCTATCATGTCAGAAAAAATAGAAGTCATACATCTTTGGAAAGTGCTCGGGGCATTACATGGGCCAAAAGACATACGCCTAAATGCAAATGTCCCGAACGGACAGGTAAATGTAGTTTTCTCCTGATCCTCGGGGTAAACCGCTATTTGGTTATACCCTGAATAGCCATCTAAGAAGCAATAAAAACTCTGCCCAGATAACCTTTCTAAAATTTGGTCAATGTAAGGCAATGGGAAGTGGTCTTTCCTAGTCTTGGAATTTAACTTTCTATAGTCTATACAGACTCTCCAACCAGTGGTAGCTCTTGTAGGGACTAGAATACCCTCCTCATTCGCTATAACAGTAATCCCAGACTTCTTAGGAACCAATTGAGTAGGGGAAACCCACTCACTATCAGAAATTGGGTAAATAATACCCGCATCCAATAATTTCAAAACTTCCTTTTTAACTACCTCTTTCATATTCGGGTTTAACTTACGTTGGGCATCTCTTGAAGGATTCGCACCTTCCTCTAGGTGAATACGGTGCTGGCAGATTGACGGGTCTATACCCTTTAAATCAGCGACCGACCATCCTATGGCTAATCTATGCTCTTTCAAAACAGATAACAGCTTACCTTCCTGTTCTAAATTCAATGAAGATGATATTATGATAGGCAAGGTGTCACTACTACCCAAAAAGGCATACTTGAGATTAGCCGGCAGAGGCTTTAACTCAAGTTGCGGAGGAGACTCAAAAGACGTAGGGGAAGGGACACTGGCAATAGACGGAAGTGGCTCAACCCTAGGTCTCCAGGGCAATTTTTCTACAGAGGAGGTAGAATCTAAGACAAGATTCACCTCCATGAATGAATGCTCTATGTCATAGTCCTCGAACCCAAAGTAATTAAGACATGTTTCTAACGGGTCCTTGGACAGAAGATAAGGTGTAGCTTCCTCTACCACTTTATCTATGATATCTACAAAAGAACAATCCTCAAAGTTATGAGGTTGATTAGCTGCACTATAAACCTGCAGCCTTGTTTTCATGTTTCCAAAAGACACCTTCATTATGCTAGTCCTACAGTGAAGGACTGCATTAGCAGTTGCCAAAAGAGGTCGTCCTATTATAACAGGGATTTGAGGCCTAGTAATATCAACGGGCTCCATATCTAAAACGATAAAATCTGCAGGAAAGACAAACGAATCTATCTTTACCAAAACATCCTGCAGTATCCCTCTAGGTACCTTAGTGGACCTATCTGCAAATTGGAGGATCGTATGTGTGGTTTGGAGTGTCCCAAGCTCCATTTTGGCGTAAACTGAATATGGAAGAATATTCACACTTGCGCCAAAATCAACTAACGCTCTATCAATGAAATGACTTCCTAAGAAGCAAGGTATAGTTGGCGTTCCAGGATCTTTTCTTTTTATTGGAGCTTGGAATTGACACACAACACTTGCTATGTCAACGGGAGTTATGGTTTTAGACAGATGAACGCGCTCCTTGCGTTGCTGTGTGCACATTTCCTTCAAAAATTTAGCATATGAAGGAATCTGTTTAATGGCATCTAATAGAGGTAAATTTATATGAACACTTTTAAACACCTCTAACATATCTGACATGCTAGCCCCTTTCTTCGCTCTCTTCTCAGGCGCAATCAGCGCAGATGGGAATGGGGCTTTTGGCACATAAGATGCCAATGGATCGTCTAAGGCTGCGGGAAAGTTACCCCTCGAAGCTTCAGACTCATTCTTTATTGCAGGTTCTTTCTCTTTTACTCTCTCTTTCTCCCCAACTCTATTGTCTACCTCTTTCCCACTTCTTAAGACTGTAACAGCCTTAACATCCTCATTGCATTGTGGGTTCTGAGAAGTAGAACTCTCAGCTACAAAAGCTCCCTTAGGATTGGCAACAGCCTAACTCGGAAATTTTCCATCCTCTCTGCGACTAAATGAAGCCGCTAGTTGACCCATTTGGGTTTCTAACTTGGAAATAGATTGGGAATGGGAATGAATGAGTTGTGCTGAAGCCTCTAGACTTTTCAGGGTAGCTAAGACTTGTTCCTCAAAACCAGGCGTTCTTTGAGGTTGTGGTGGTGGTTGAGTCACAGCTTGACTCTGATATAGGGGTGAAGGTGCTTGAGGAGCACCATAACTTGGGTACTGGGGTTGCATCAGTGGTGGTCTATAGGGTTGAACAACAGCAGGGTTACTGCTATATGTGGGTCTTGCAGGCTGACTAGGATTGGATCCTCTAGGCTGACTAGACCACTGGAAATTTGGGTGAGTCTTCCACCCAGGATTGTAAGTGTTGGAATATGGGTCATTCCTAGGTGGTGCATATCCTTGAGCAGCATTAACCTGCTCTTGGACAAACTCTGGGTACTGGCCTGCCATAGGATAATATGGGGTCTCATGAGCTGGGTCAGTGCAAATATTGCACACCAAGTTGACAGGTTTCACATGGGCTTTAGAAGATTGCCCTTGTGCCACTATTAATTGGTCAAGTTTCTGAGACAGAGTCTCAACTTGCTTGTTTGCCACAGCTTGGGAATCCACATCATAAATACCGCCCTTTTTGGGAGGCGTTTTCTTCACTAAAGCATCATCACGGTTATTTAAAGACATCGAGGCCATGTGGAACGAATCCTCACTCAATGCTTCAAACAATGCCCACATCTCATCCTCACCTTTACTCAAAATAGCTCCCCCACATGCAGATTTCACAGTCTGCGTGTCATCCTCAGTTAAACCTCTAACAAAAGACTCTATGATTTGCCACTTAGGTACATCATGATGGGGGCATAATCTAAGAAGCTCTTTCATTCTCTCCCAGGCTTCATGAAAAGATTCTTGTTCATGTTGGACAAAGTTTGTTATACCTCGTCGCATTTGGTGAGTTTTACCAACTGAGTAAAATCTAGACAGGAATAATTTCTGCAGCTGTTCTCAAGTAGTGATAGGGACAGGGGTTTGGAGAGTACAAAGCCAGTGTTTGGCCTTATCTTTTAAGGAAAACGGGAATAGAAACAATTTCAGGGATTCTGGATGGAAACCCTGAATTCTAATGGTCGAACATATCCCTAAGAATTCCTGCAAATGGTCATATGGGTTCTCTCTATCTAACCCATAAAACGTAGGAAGCATCTGAATGGTAGCATGCTTAATCTCATAGATGAGATTCTCGATGTGCGGAATTTGGATACAGGAGGGTGGATTAAAACTATTAGGCATGAAGTGATCCCTAAGAGTTTTTAGACCTTGTGGGGCTTGAATATTAGCTGCAGGTAACATTACAGTGTGTGCAGATGATTCAGCCATATCAAAATGATGCAAAGGTACGGACTCACTGGACTGTCTTTGAGAAGCTTTGGCAGCTCTCAGAGTTCTTTCTAATTCAGAGTCTATAGGAATTACGTTTAATGACAACGACCTTCTACCCCGCATAAAATGAGGTCTCCACAGATAATCAAGGAATTAATAAGCAAGAAGTGAGCAGTTAATCTTTAGCTTTTAATTGTTATTTTAAGCGCGCGGGAGTGAAGCTCCCAATTCCTGATTTCAGCAACCTGTAGTTAGAGAAAGAAGAAAAATGAACAATAAATAATAATTATAATATATATATATAAACAGTATAAAGAATATATCTTAAGTAATATTAACAGTATTAATATTTACGACTCAAATTAAATCCAAATATTCTTTTTAAATAAATCGTAATTTCCCCGGTAACGGTGCCAAAATTTGATCGACTCAGAGAACAAGGGAGATTATTCCTTGTTAGTGATCAAGATTAATATATTTATAAAATCGCGTGATTGTTAATCTCAATTCAATTGCGACTAGTGAGCACGGGTGTCGAACCACTGGGAAAATGCAGGTTTATAATAAAAGACTATTAGAATTAATTAAAGTGAAAGAATAATGTTAAATTAAGTTGGTGGTGAAAAGTGCTCCGATTGGGTCGAAGCGAAAATACAGAATTTTAATAAAGCTGGTTAAAAAGCGCGATTACTTTGGTGGAATGAGTGGAACTTGGGTGAGAAGCCCATTGAATATCAATTATACAATTTATATTATAAAAACCTCAATATAGTAATTATGTATGGTGGTTCTTCCAACTACAAGAAGGAAGTCCCAAAAAGATTACGAATACAGGACCGGCAGGTTTATCCTTGAAAAGAATGGAATATCGCTATCCACCTTAAATGGGGATAAAGCATGCTGGTTTGTATTCATACCAATAAGTACCATTGCATAATTATATAATTGCAGTCACAGATGTACAATTATATGATATTATATTTAGCGATAGTGTGAGGTAAAACCTTCACAACTATGCAATCACATAATACAAATAAAGGGATCTTTATAAAATAGAATTGCATAAAGAATCCAACTTCATCCTCACCCAAGCTTGGAGTATTAGCTACACATCAATGGAGGAGAATATCCTTTATCCATGACAAGCTCTAAGGGTTCGCAAGATGGAAAAAGTAAAATAAAAGCAGAAAGTAAATGACTGAAATAAATAAAGAAAATGGCGAAAGTAAATAAAGAAAAAGTGACTGAAATAAATAAAGAAAATGGTGAAAGTAAATAAAGAAAATGACTTAAGTAAATAAAGAGTAAAGAACAATTCTCAAGTGAGAATTGAGCCATGCATTAAAAAGGAAAATTGCAGAAATTAAAGTGCGGAAATGAAAGACTGTATAAGTAAAGAACAATCCTCAAGTGAGAATTGAGCCAGGCATTAAAAAAAAAATTGCAGAAAAGTAGAAATTGCTGAAAAAGTAAATGACCGAATAAAAAGCAGAATTGAACTGTAACATGAAGTCTATTAAAAATAACAGAGTAATGATTCAGAGCAAAAATCTTGAACCCTCTTTAAGTAGCCTTTACACGTGTATATATAGAAATGAAATGCAAAAGACGTAAATGCCCTTGAAATATCTCAAAATATCTAAGAAAGCCCTCAGCCGCCTAAGGTCTATCGATAGCGAAGAGGCGCTATCGATAGTATCTCTATCGATAGCGAAAACCTGGTTATCGATAGACATGTGTGTTAGAGGTATGCCCTAAAACCAATCCTAAAGTGCATATCTATTTCATATTAGGATAAGAAGGTACTGCTTATCGTTTGTATGTTTATATATATATACGATAATGTCCATGAATAAATGATAAGAGAAATGTGTATCTCAAGTTTGTTGAGATATGAAGACTCATATTTCTCATATACATTTATTCTTAAAGTGTTCCTGCTCATAGGTTTATTAAAGAGGACATTTATTAAACCGGCAAGAGTGGCACAGATTTAAACTAACTCCAATGGGAGGATAGGTAGTCTTTCCTATCAGTGTGGAGACACTTAGGTTAATCTGTGGGTGCATATTAGAGAATATGTACACTGAACTTGATCTACTAGAATATTCCTATGGATATTAAGTTAAAGGAATATTCTTATGTTACGTCCATTTGGTAATCCTAAGACCTGAGACACCATGGATGTCTTGTGCCTGAGTTATTAGGGTTTGATAGTGTTTTATACAGCCTTGATCTT
Organism: Hamamelis virginiana; assembly: GCA_017140935.1. Taxonomy (NCBI): domain Eukaryota; kingdom Viridiplantae; phylum Streptophyta; class Magnoliopsida; order Saxifragales; family Hamamelidaceae; genus Hamamelis; species Hamamelis virginiana. Next base: position 17,275 of record JAESVK010070720.1, read on the forward strand.
AAGGTTGTAGTCAGCACTCATTGGCTCTAATAGGTCTTGCATGAAGGCATATGAGTGGTCAATAAGGAATCATCACTCTCAATGTTATGAGAGAGAATGTCAGGGTCAGTTCTTAAATATAACTCTCAATGTGAATCTCTGGCCAGAGTGATAGATGAAATATGAAAGGGTTTCATAGGGTTCATCTTATTGAGATTATAATTTGAAGAACATATGACAAGAAAGTTAAGATAGGGTTTTGACTTGTATCCATACCCTAAATATCTTAACTGTGACATTAGGGGATGAAGGATTAAGTAACAAGAAGGGTTCATATAGTTCTGCTATTCACCCAAACCTAGGGCATGTCATGACACATTGCTAGACGTCACTCATGACCAGTGAAAGCCTATTGATAAGTGTTATCAATGAGGGCATAATTGGAATAGTTTCAATTAAACCTTTAAATAGAAAGTTTCTATTTTAGGCGACATGGAGATGTCCCTAGTCACTGCTAGGTTGGGGTGAACCCAATGGGTCACACACAATAGAGGGTAAGAGAGTTCCTTAAACTTGAGAGAGGGGAATCCTATGTTTAAGTTAACTTTGATTTTGATTAATTAAAAGTTAATTAATTAAAGGTCAAAATTAACCAAGAATAGGATTATTCTATTCAAGGATATTTGGTCATGCTAGCACTAGTAACCAAACATCCCTAAAAGAGGAGAATATCTATAAATATGAGTGTTTCACTCATTCTAGGGTAAGCAACCCTCTTGGCCGAAAATTCTCTCTCTCCTCTCCCTCTCCATTCTAGCTTTCTCAAGTGTTGTGGAAGACTAGAAGGGTTTAGGGAATTTTACCTTTGTGTGGATACCGTTGGAGACTTCATTGCGTTGAAGTTCGAGGTCGAGGATTGCAAAACGAAAGGCGAGACAAGTAAGATTAATTTATGTTTCATTAAATTTATATGCTTGTTTGTATATCTCATATCCCAATGCTTGTTCGATTCTTATTTAGAATCTTTCGATGATGGAATCATATTCTTTAAAAGTTTTTTTTTTGTTTTTCTCTTCCGCTGCGATTCCATGCATTTCGATCGATTTCTTTCAATGTGGCACTTTGCTTTTCAATTTGAAGAGATTCTTTGCAGTTCTTTCGCACTTCAATTGGCTGCTGTTGATCTTTTTTGAATGCTCTTTAATCCGAGATGATCATCAAGGCTTCATAGGCTACGACTTCGTATTTATATAATCTGCACTGATTTCTAAAAAAAGATATTTTACCAATTTGTACAGATTTTATACAAAACGAGATATTAAAACACAATTATTTATATAAGAGAACACAGTAATACCATCCTTTGAGAGCATGATTGTGATATAATCAGGCTGCAGGTTGCAAGGCATCGCTGAAGTTTTGAAGTACCCGTCTGCTATCCATCCTTATGGGCTAGGCTATCAACCCACTAAGGAAGATAAGACGAAAATGGCTCAAAAGAAGAAAGAGAAAGACTCCGCGAGGGCGAAAGGACGAACCCCTGATTCAACCCTTGAGCCATACAGACCAACTTTGAATGGGGCTTTCGTCAAGGAAGGTGATGACTTTCCATATTGTGGTTTTCCTGAACCATGCTACCTTGAGGATCAGAAGATCAGTGTACCTGGGTTTGAGATTTTCTTCGGTGATGAATGGTGCTCTCTTACTGCTTTAGTGGATGATGATATTGTTACTAGTGAGACCTGTAGGAAAGAAAAGGATTGGGTTGAAGACCTTGACGTTGGTGATATGACAGATATGTTCGAGCAGGCGGTTCTGTGTCTCGAATTGCATACTTATGAAGTCAAGGCGATCTATCTAATTGAACCTACAACTCCACCCTTATCAAAGTGAGGCTTAGAAGATTGTCATTTCATCCATGATTGTGAGGGGATCGAGTCACTTCCATCTGATGATAACTTATAGGTGTCTTCCGTAGAATAGGATTTCCCTGCTTTCTTTGTAGTAGTATAGGATTTTCTTGTTTCCAATAAAAACCTCGACCTCATTTAAGGAGGTACGAGTGTCGGTTTGTTTCATCTTCTGTGTTCTGTTATTTAACTTTCAATTAATAAAAGAAGTATTCATTCTCTTCTCATCTCTCTTGCAGTGTCTCTTTTTTATCATCTATGGATTTGTATGGCATAAATATAGACCCGCGATAGGATATTCCTCTTGAGCTCGACGAGCAATATGGAAAGGGGCACGCTCAACCTAACATGGATGAATTAATTTCAATCAATTTAGGGACGGATGAATCACCTAAAATAATTAAAATTGGATCAACACTGTCGCCGCAAGAGAGAGAATCATTGGTAGAGGTTTTGAAAGAGAACATTGAAGCTTTCGCATGGTTGTACCAAGATATGCTAGGCATTGATCCCGACATTGTGCAGCACTTCATCCCCACTGATCCGAACATGAAGCCGGTCAAGCAGAAGCTGCTGAGAATGAAGCCAGAATGGGCCTTGAAGGTTAAGGATGAGGTGGTCAAGCAGATAAACGCCGGTTTTTTGCAAGTAGTAGAGTACCCCGAATGGTTAGCCAATATCGTTCCAGTGCCTAAGAAGGATGGGGAAGTACGAATGTGTGTTGACTTCAGAGATCTCAATAAGGCGTGTCCTAAGGATGATTTCCCTCTGCCTCATATAGATGTATTGGTTGACAACACTGCTGGCCATGCACTCTTATCTTTTATGGATGGTTTTTCGGGTTACAACCAAATCAAAATGGCTTCTCAAGATATGGAAAAGACTGCCTTCATCAAACAATGGGGGACATTTTGTTATCGGGTTATGCCCTTCTGCCTTAAGAATGCTGGCACGACATACCAAAGGATGGCTACCACACTGCTGCATGATTTAATTCACAAGGAGGTTGAAGTATATGTGGATGACATGATTGTGAAGTCTGTAGATAGGGAAGGACATCTAGTTGCTCTGAAGAAGTTCTTTGAAAGAATCATCAAGTACAAGCTGCGTCTGAACCCTCAGAAATGTGCCTTTGGAGTGACTGCTGGAAAGCTGCTTGGTTTTATGATCACACAGAGAGGGATAGAGGTAGATCCGGGGAAAATCAAAGCCATCATGGAGATGCAACCACCAAAGACAGAAAAGGAAATCCTGGGATTTTTGGGAAGAATTCAGTTTATCAGCCGTTTCATAGCTCAGTTGACGACTATCTGCGAGCCGATTTTCAAGCTGTTAAAGAAGGATGTACCGACTAAGTGGAATGAGGAATGTCAAGAGGCGTTTGATGTAACACCCCTCCATAGCCATACCCAATTTCGGGGTGTTACGCACGCAAACACCTAGTGTTTATCTCTTCAAAAATCTCTGGTTAATATTTTAATAAGATTTTAATTAAAAGCGCGGAAGTCTTAGAAAACCAGAGTATTTATAAAAACATTTTGATAAGCACAAAGTACTATCTAGGGTCAAAGTACCGTCCCGTAAAGTACTTTCGATAAAACTTAATATTAAATAAAACTTAAGTACATATAGAGTCCACAGATTCTTTTACATAATACACACCAAAACAGGAATAACAAAGCCCAATATCAGACTGACAGCTGCTACTATAAGAGCCTAAACAGGTAGACTTGAGCCCAACATTATCTCCAATTCTTTACTGATTCGGTGGCCCTGTGGGGGGGGGAATATAAGGGGTGAGCAAAACCACTATGCTCAGTGAAGTTTTCTAATATTTTATGCTGCATAATCACCTTAAAGGATGTATAACATTTCATATCACAATTTCAGAATAAGTAAGCATCATCATTAAGTAAATTTATATTGAGCAAATCATTACTTAATTCCCAATCGAGTCATTCTCATAACAATCCAACATGCTTAATGCATATGACAGGTATATTATGCAATGCTCATATGCAATCATACCTGCGAGGCTCTATTTTGCTTTTTACCTGCAAAACAAAACTTCACTGATGGCTATCTCATTTTAGGACTCACCATCAACGACAACAGCATACCTCACTGTATGTATATCACCTGACTCCGCACCGAGCCAACCCCTCACTGGGCCAATACTGGTGTGGCCTCACCAGGATTGTTCTTGCTAAACGGCCGCCCCTCACTAGGCCCTGCCCCTCACTGGGCCAATCCCATCACTAGGATTACAAATGCTCAATTTAGCAAGGGTTATATATTAGTGCACTAACTGTTTCCAAGATCTATAGTCCATCGGTCGAATTCCAATTTCTCGATTCCACAGTTCATAATATGCATGCCAATTATATCAATGCTATGCATATGTCATCATTTGTAACTGTGCTACAGTAACACTTCGTATTTCTCTAAATAACAACATTCCCTTTACTTGTAAGCGAAACATATGCGCCCATACACAAATGTCCACATGACAAGCGCCAGTTTAATTTTTCACGGGTTACGTACCCCTAAAAAAATCCATGTTTGTTATTAGGAGATATATGATGTGTACTTATAAGCCCAATCACTTTCACAAAACATCACAGCCACATGCCATATACCAATGTATTGTGTTACAAGCATGTCATATATCTCATGCATATATTTTATACACAACAATTTATCACATGCATATTTTAATGCATAACAATTCTCCTATACGCATATATTTTTATGCATAATAATTCATCACGTGCATATATTTTTATGCATAACAATTTAACCACTTAAAATGACAACAACATATCTCTTAATTTACAGTAATCGCATGCTCAACTCTAAAAATAATTAAAATAATTATTTCACAGTTCATAGGGTAAGGAAATATTAATCCTGGACTAATAATAATACGGTGCTTTCACACAATTGAGATCCACATAACCCCTATTTATCATCAAACACATTCACAAGTCTCACAGTATCCAATTTTTCCACCGAAATCAAATCGAGCAATTTTAAGTATTATCAGGGGCCTAAAATTTCAATTAAAAATTTTGTAGCTTCGTTAAAATTTTAATTTTAAAAGTCATAAAATATATTTTATGAAACCCATAAAATTCTATTAAATTTTTAGGCCAATCAAGCACATATGCAGACTTTTAATAAAATTTAGCACATTAATCTCACTAAAAATTTGAAATAAAAATTATAGGGACATGTTCAAACTTAGATTTTCCTCACCAAGAATATCAAAATTTCTTTGAAAATAATAATAAGAATTCAATTGTATCAATTTCTAGAAAATTACAAATTTTCAGATTTTTCTGATAAAACTCGGACTTTTCAGGAATTTATTCTCTCAAAATTGTCACACCAATTCCAGTCCAAATATACTAAAATTTATCCCAACATCATTATTAGTCCAATTTGAACTAAAACATGTATTTTTACATAGCCATACGTAAAATTAAGAGACCATGCAAAATTATCTAGTGTAACTAAATCTTAGATACACAAGCAATATACCCACTAAAAATTCATGCAATTAACCCAAATCAATTCATCAATTAAGGTAAAAATAAAGCATAAAAGAGTAGGAACTTCACCCCAAATTAAAATTGATAAGTCTCTTGACTTGAATTTGAGAAGAATTTGGAGAAATTTCCCAAAAATTTTGCTTAGACTTCACTCTCTCTCCCTTGGCCGAACCACTCTCTCTCTCTATTTCTATCTTGGCCGAATGGCCTTCCTTTTCCTCTTCTAATTTCCGTACAGCAGCAGCCCCTCAATTTGAATTCAAACTTTCAATTTATATTAACTCCAATTAAACATGCCAAGTCATGAGATTTAGTGGGAAATGGTGGCATGCATAGTGCCACCTTGCCAAAGCTTGGCAAGCTTCTAGGTTGACATCTAGCACAACAAATAAGGTGGCTTACTCCATGGCTGCCACATGGCAGCCCTCTAAGGTGCCACTTGGCACTTTTGCACAATAATTTATCCCATGTCACATGGGTCCATGCTAATGCCCTACATCCTACACTCAAAACCACCTATAAAATACCACTTGGCATTTAATATTTATGTCCCTATGCATTTTAATGTACCCAAATTTATTAAATTGGGGACATAATAATTAGGAACACAAAATAATTAGGAATACAAATTAAACATTACACAAAAATAGACTAGCACAAAATTAATAGGCACACATAAAATTAATTAAATTCATGCTAGGCTAACATAAATTAATTTAATTAAATTCATGCTAGGCTAACATAATTTAAATTAATTAAATCGCCAACCTAAATTAAATTAACTCAATTAAAGTGAAAGGGTCTCACATTTGATACCATCAAAAGGTATTTGAGCAACCTGAAAGGTTCTGTGAAAAACCACAGACATGGATTCGCAGCGGAAAGGTAAAACAAAAAAAAACTTTTTCTGTTTTATAAAAACAATCCATGTACACAAAACCTCCAAGAACGAATCAAGCATCGGATCATATATATAAATAAACACAATTAATCAAAGCAAATAAAAACTCACTTGAATGTGTTCTTCGGTGTAGGAATCCTTTGAGTTTCAAACGGATGAAACCTCCAAAGCGTATCCACACGAGAGCAAGACTCCAAAAGCCTTCTAGCCTTTCACAACCCTTGTGAGCAAGCTAGCATGGGGAGGGAGAGGGAGAGAGAATTTTCGGCCCTAGGGTTTCCCTTGCCTTAGAGTGTGTGAAACACTCATATTTATAGACTTTCTCCTCTTTGGGGGGTGTTTGGTTACTAGTGCTAGCATGACCAAATATCCTCGAATAGAGTAATCCTATTCTCGGTTAGTTTTGACTATTAATCAATTAACCTTTAATTATTAAAGTCAAACTTAACCCAATGATAGGATTCCCCTCCCACAAGCTTAAGGAACTCACTTACTCTCTATTGTGTGTGACCCTTTGGGTTCACCCTAACCTAGCAGTGACAGGGACATCTCTATGTCTCCCAAAAATAGAAACTTTCTATTTTAAGGTTCAATTGGAACGATTCCAATTTTGCCCTCATTGATAACACTTTATCAATAGGCTTTCACTGGTCATGAGTGACATCTAGCAACATATCATGACATACCCTAGGTTTAGGTGAATAGCAGAACTATGTGAACCCTTCATGTTATTTAATCCTTCATCCCCTAATGTCACAGTTAAGATAATAGGTATGGTTTTAGTCAAACCCTATCTCAACCACTTGATATCTGTTCCACAAAATATAATCTCAATAAGGTAATCGCAGTGAAACACTTTTCACTGTTTACCTATCACTCTGGCCAGAGGTTCCCTTTGAGAATTATCTTTGTGAACTTATCCTGACATTCTCTCTCATATAACTGAGAGTGATGATCCCTTATTGCACACTCATCCATCTTCATGCATAACTCATTAGAGCCAATAAGCACCGATTACAACCTAATGGATAAGGCTGTACGAGATACTATCAAACTCTAGCAACCTATGCACAAGACAGCTATGGTGTCTCATGTCTAAGGACTACCAAATTAATGGACATAACACTAGAATATTCCTTTGACAGAACTACCATAGGAATACTCTTTTGCAGATCATGTTCAGTGTACATATTCTCTAATATGCACCCACAGATTAACCTAAGTGTCACTACACTGATAGGAAAGACTACCTATCCTCCATATGAGTTGGTTTAAATCTGTGCTACTCTTCATACGGTTAATTAAATATCCACTTTAATAAACCTTTGAGTAGGAACTCTTTTAGAATAGATGTATATGAGAAATATCAGTCTCTCTATCTCAACTCTTTGAGATGCATATTTCTCTTATCATTTATTCATGGACCTTATCATATATGTTAGAACATATTAGATAAGTTATACCTTCCATATATAGATAACATGAAACTTAATATACCCTTTAGGATTGGTTTTAGGGCATACTTCTAACACAACCCACCAATACTGGTTCTCCCACGACAAGGTGAACCGTTATTACTCTACTTAACTGTCACCGAAACCACGATAGGAGCTATGTTAGCTCAATATCTTGAAGAATCCTTGAAAGTGAATGCCATCTACTACCTCAGCAAGAAGATGACGGATTATGAAGTGAACTATAGTGCTTTGGAAAAGACATGTGTGGCATTGGTATGGGCAACTCAAAAGCTTCGCCATTACATGATGTCTTTCTAAGTACTCTTGATCAGTCGAATGGACCCATTGAAGTATCTGCTTGAGAAGCCTGCTTTGTCCTATAAAACAGCGCGGTGGTTATTGCTATTGTCAGAATTCGACATTCAGTATGTACTGCAGAAATCAGTAAAAGGAAGGGCTATAGCAGAACACTTGGCAGAATATGCTACTTCACAAGCAGACGATGGCAATTACCAGTTCCCAGATGAGGAGATCCTTGTGGTTGAGAAAAAAATATGGAAAGCGCACTTTGATGGAGCATTGAATAGGAAAGGATGTGGTATAGGAGTCTGTCTGGAAACGCCAGAAGATATGATGATACCTGTGGCAGTGAAACTGAACTTTAAGGCAATCAACAACATAGCTGAATATGAAGCTTGCATTCTAGCTTTATAATCAGCATTGGCCTTGGGAGTAGAAGAGCTTAAAGTGTATGGGGATTCAACCCTTATCATATGTTAGACTAGAGGGGAATGGAAGACTAAGGATGAGAAACTGCTGCCATATCATGATTATCTAGAGACATTGGTTAAAGAATTCCGTCAAATAAAATTCTTTTACCTGTCTAGGCAAAAGAACAAGTTTGCGGATGCCTTAGCCACTCTAGCATCCATGACAGAGATTCCAATAGAAGGGGGAGTAGCACCAATGATCATTGAATCTAGAGAAGAACCCATCTACTGTTGTGCCATAAGGGAAGGAGAACCAAATGACGGGAAGCCGTGGTATTATGATATTCAGCAGTACTTAGAAAAAGGGGAGTATCCACCAGAAGCATCCTATGTTGACCGAAGAACTTTGAGAAGGTTGGCTAGCCAGCTCATCTTGTGCAGTGGGAAATTGTATAAAAGGTCTTTTAACGGTGTCCATCTCTTGTGTGTAACAGAAAATGAAGCAGAACGGATCATTCAGGAAATACATGAAAGGGCTGGGGCTCCACACATGAATGGGTATATGCTTGCGAAGAAGATTTTGAGATTGGGTTACTATTGGTTGACCTTAGAAAGTGATTGTGCTAAACATGTTAAGAAATGCCATAAGTGCCAGGTGTTTGCAAGTGGTAATCATCAGCCATCCATGCCACTCACTACCATGTTATCACCATGGCCATTTGCAACATGGGGCATTGATATCATCGGCAAGATCACTCCTACAGCCTCGAATGGGCACGAGTACATATTGGTGGCAATAGATTACTTTACCAAATGGGTAGAAGCAGTGTCATACAAGACTTTGAATGCTAAGCAGGTTGCCAAGTTCATACAATGCAACATCATCTACCGGTATGGAGTGCCACGAGAGTTTATTTCAGACGATGGGCAACATTTCAAAAAAGAGACTGAGGAGCTTCTTAAGAAATATGGTATAGTACATCACCATTCCTCTCCTTATCGTCCGCAGACTAATGGAGCAGTAGAGGCAGCCAACAAGAATTTAAAGACCATTTTGAAGAAGACCACTGATACGTACAATGATTGGCATGAGAAGTTGCCTCTGGCATTGTGGGGCTATCGCACATCCATTAGGGCGTCAACTGGGGCTACGCCTTACTCGTTAGTGTATGGTATGGAAGCAGTGTTACCAATTGAGTTAGAGATACCTTCACTAAGGGTAGTTATGGAAAGCCAATTAGCAGAAGTGGATTGGATGAGGGATAGATATGAGCAGCTGTCACTAATAGAAGAGAAGAGATTGAAGGCCCTATACCATGTTCAAGGTTATCAGAGAAGAATAGCTCGAGCATTCAACAAGAGAGCTAAAAACAGGGGCTTAAAGAAAGGGGATTTGGTACTCAAAGAAATCAGAATGCCGATTCATGATCCAAGAGGGAAGTTCAAGCCAAGTTGGGTGGGACCCTACATCATCAAAGAGATACTATCAGGTGGAGCCGTGTGTCTTATGGACATAGATGGGATCGAATTCTCTCAGCCTACCAATTTGGATCAATTGAAAAAGTATCATGTATAAATAAAAAATAAAAAAAATATAGTAAAAAAAAAAAAAAAGAGCCCGCTAGGTAGAAAACCTGAAAAGGCTGCTTAGGCAAAAATTAGGGCAAGAGCTCACTAGGTAGAAAACCGGCAAAGGCTGCCTAGGCAAAAAGTAGAGCATTAAAAAAAAATGCTTTTCAATTGATCCTATGAACTACAAGGACCTGATTCTCCAAGTATTCAAAACAAAGTTGAAAGTTTTATGAAGAAAAGAAATATTCAAAGGATGGAGATATGTAGGCAGCCCATAAAGTTACCTTGGGTGCGGTCCAATTCTTTAAGGCAAAACAACCCTGTGTTTGATTTCAATTGTAATTATTTGCAGTCATTTATTCAAAACTAAAAAGATAGAATTCTTTTATTCATGAAATGAAGAGAAACCTTCCAAAGGTCTATTACATGTCATATGATTCTAATTCCATTCATTCTAAATAGTAAAAAGCATGGGAAATGTGTTTCAAAAGTTCATCAAATCCTTCGTTCCTTCCTTGAAGTTTCTTCAGAGTCATCATCTCTTCTTCTCTTGTAAAGTACAATTTGCAAATTATTAGGTGGAAGTGACGAAGTGTCCCCTCGCTCTTCAGATGAGAGACTTTCGATAAGTCCTGAAATCCTAGCCTTCTTTTCTTGTCCCCGAGTACCCATATCCTGAGATAACCATTGTTTATAAACCTCATCTAGTTCAAAAGGCCCATGAGAGAAATCAATGTGAGTTGTGCGCAATACAGATGGCCACCTTGACATCAAAGCCTTTACCACCGATAGAGAGATCACCTTGGAAGTGTAAGTATGCTCTGAGAGAGATGGAATCGTCTGTTAGGTCTCCATTTGGTGAAGCAGTCGGGTTGCCCAATAGAAAGAAGTGTGTTTCAGCCCTACCAAAATCACCGCAGAATAACCTGGAGAACGGAGCAGATAATGGCCAGAATAGCTCCAGTCATGCACATACCATTCGATGTCATTCCAAGAGAGAGCAGAAAGAAAAGTCAACCATTCTAGTAAAGTACGCCTCGAGGAAGGGTAATGGCACGACGATGATAGGAAGCATGGTAAGAAGTACCAGTGGAAGGAGCGATGAATTTGAGCTTCTCGATTAACCACATTTGCAGTAGAATGGGGCTACCTTCAAAAAGAACCTTGGGGTCGGAGTGCAGTTTGTCTAAGCCATTCAGAGTTTCGGCGAGGACCATGGGCATAATGTTTTGTGATGTAGAAAGGGGTAAAACTATCTCACACAATTCTAATGGAACCAGGAAAGAGCCAGTACAGAAGAAAAATTGCCCGAGAAGGCATAAAACTAAGGCATGTTGAACGGGACGTGAAGTAGTGAATTGATTCAAGCCGGGGTGAAGAAAAGAAGTAGCTAGTTTCAGAAGATTAAGGTTGGTACCTTCGATGAATGTAGAAGCATCTCCTTCAGTGATCTCAAGAAAAGAAGTGAGAGTTGTTGTGTACTTACGTCGAATCTGTGGGAAGATGAAAGGTCCTTTCAGTGGAATAGACATGATCGCGCAAAATTCCTCCAACAGTGGGCATATTTCTTCAGTGCCAAAGTTGAAAACATGAATCGTGGGATCCCAAAAGTGGCTTGCAGCAATGAGAAACGTGGTTTCTATCTTGATTTGTTGAAGAGAGAAACATGCATTCAAGTTGTAGCTAGCGAACACCTTCTTGTCTTCCTTCGTCATTCTCTCCATGAATCTTTTCAAAACCTGGGGGAGAGCCTCCATGATGCTTAAAATTATTGTAGGATGGTTGTAGAGGCTGCTAAGGGTTCCTTTTTATAGGCTTAGGTCAGGTTTGAAGAGAAATTAGAAACTAAAAAGGCAGAAAATTGGAAACTGCTCAAAATAGGCAAAATAGGGCGGGCCATTACGGTGACCGTCCTAGGCAGGACGGCCAACCGTCCTAGGGTGGACGGCCAACCGTCCTAGCTTGGATGGTCACCAGGATTTGGCCACCCAATTTTGCCGATTTTGCTTGTTTTCGACTTTTTTTCGAGTTTTTGTGCATTCGGGGCCCCGATTTTGATTTTTGTTGACTTTGTTGCTATTTACAAGTTTTAAAACATTGGTATTAGTTCAATCATGATCAAAAGTGAGAGAATTAATGGCAGTGAATGAGTTTTAACAGTGCATATACACTTTTAGAGAGAAGAAAACTTGTTTTGGTACAAATGTTTGCAAAATACATAGGTTTTTCAAAGTGAAACCCCATGTCTCATAAAAGATTGGTCAATGTCTTCAAGAGCTCCTCCTTATCCCTCTGCTAGATCCCTCGCCAGCTGAAGAATGACGTGGTGGGTCAGGTGCCTGAAATAGTGTTCACGGCTTGATCAGTTTGTGAGAAGGGAAGGAAGATGAATTTGATTATGTGATTTGAAGTTACCCATTGGCGAGTGAGAGCGGAAGTCCTCAAGCTCATCCTGCGAAGGTCACGCCTCATGGCGGTGGTAAGATCAATGTAATCCTGGCAATACTCTCGAGGAACCTGTCAGAAAGGAAATGATGTCAGTGTATCTGTGGGCATGTATGTGTAGTTCTTTGATTCAGTGGAAGACTTACTTGTTTATAAGATGGATCAATGTGATATCCTTCATCGACCGAAGGTCGTGAAATGGTAGAAGTCACGAAGTTATTTTCAACTACTAGCTCTATATTCCAGTCTGCAGGCTGCAAGGCAGGAGGCCTATTCTTGTCTTGATCATCATCACTAGCAGCAGCTCTAGAGCTTTGACCCCGGGAATGGCGACTCTGTGGACATAAAGAGAAAGTTTTGTGATTGCATTTACAGAGATGAAAGAAAGTGTTATATTTACATACCCTTTCAGGCAGTTCTCCAGTCGCTAAGGGGCGCATCAAGAACTATTGACAGAAGACCTTATAGCTCGCATCAGAGAAAATGAAAGCGGAAAGATCCACTCCTCTCTTGGACTCTAACAGGGCCTCACCCTTCAGTTTATCAGTGTGACGCATATTTGCAGGAGGCAGAAAAGGCACCCTAGCTGCATCCATGTTTCCATAGACTTGGCGACAGACTCTCTCACCCAAGTACCAATATCTGCCAGCAGGCCCCTCAAACAAGATTCGCCTATGTGTTAGGAGTACGCTCTGCGTGTGGGGGGAAGCCAAAGTAGTCCTCCAAGTACCCCATGGGTCCCAGTTCACCTGAAGATTATGAAGAGTATGAGAGTTGAATTTGGAAGACTTAAGAGAAAGACAATGGTTTGAGATCTCACCTGTTCTGCAGTGAAACCAGCAAGGATAGCCTTGGCAGCGGCATAATCATACCTATGGGGGTTGGATTTTTTCCTGTGGCATGGATCAAAGCGAGCTAGAAATGGCCATTGGTTAACCCCCTTTTTCAAGAGAGGACAACCAAGACCCAAGTAGATGAAAGCACATACCTGCATGAAAGAAAGATCAAGAAATTGATAAAGATATAGAGAGATTTTATCGAAAGACACCAGATGAAATCAGTACCTGCCATATGAAAGCCAAGCCGCCGAAGTCTTGAGCAGCATCTCGTGATTTGTCACTCATGGAGCGGTACATGGTCGCTAATGCCGCTCCACCCCAGTCATATAGGTGACATTATCCATGTCCTCCAAACTCTTCAAAAATCCTAGAGGGGCTATATCCTGTGTACCCGCAAAGAAAGTGCATGAAAGCAGATACAGAATGAATGCTCGGGCAATATCCTCGGGTTCCCCTCCCTCCTCTTCAATTTAAATGCTGAAGTAATTATAGAGCCAAGAGCGCCTGACTAAAGGAACGTCTTTGATGCCCAAGATGTTTAGCAAATACTCTTCGTCGGTGTGAGCTTCTTCATAAAAAGCGAGTGGTTGGCCTCCAATATGAAGTCCTGTAATCATGGTGAAATCCAGTAGGTCATAGTCATTTCCCCAAACCCGAGTGAAATGTGTTGGTGGTGTCCCACCAGAGTTCAGAAAGAGCTATCATAGTCATTCTATCCATGTTGTCGAGCCAGAGAGAATCTAAGAAGAACTTAAAGCATGCCTGCTCTACAATGGCCTTGGCTTGAGGTTGGCGTGTCTCCATTAATTCCCACCATTTGATTAGCTTACCTAAGGAGTATCGTGTACGGATTTCGAAATTGGGCTGCATAAGCACGTTTGGGTTATATTCACATCAAAGAAAATGTTGTTATTTCTAAAGGACCTTTGATTCAAATGCAATGCAAGCATGACTATTGATTTACATATTATGAAATGAGGTAAAATTTATGCTTTCAATGAACCAAAATGATCAATACATTTTCAAAAGGTTTTTACAAAAAGATGAGTGCATATTGGATGATACAATTTATTATCAAAGGCATGGGTAGTGTCACCAAAATTCGAAGTGTTTCAAATTCAAAATTGATGGTGTTTTAATCAAATTAAACATCATAGAAAATCTTTGAGATACTTTGTATGTCATAAGATGACTTTTAAAGAAGAAAATGGATGATGGTGTCATTTAGGCATTTTATCAAACATGTGATATGCATACTTTCAAAATAATATTTTCAAAGAAGATTGATCATGGCAAATACTTTCTAAAATCCTACAAAAATCATTGAAACATGATTAGGATATGTTTGATTTGAAAAATCAAAGTTTACTTCATTGAGGCATTTCATCAAACACTTGGTGTGCACCATTGACAAGCTTGTGAAGCTATGAAATGGGGCTCCCATGCTTTTCCCAAAAGTTATAATGATATGAAAATCAACAATCACAACATGCAAACAAGCATTTCAATTCAATCAAATTGCATATGAATCAAGAGTTATTGATGGAAATTTAACTTACATTGTCTTTGGAGTGAATATACGAAAGATGTGTTCTAGGCTCCAAGAGTAGAGATGGTGGATGAGAGTCTCCATATGATGGTGCCTTGTATCTAGCCTTGACTTCCAAGAATGGATACTTTGAGTAAGGTGGAGGGGATTGATCTCTAGACATTTTTTAAGAGAGTTGAGTATGAGAAAAGTGGAGAGGTTCACACCAAATGATAACAAGTTGAAGAACTTGGAGAAATGATAATCTTATGTTGACAAAGGTATGAACCAATGAGTGGTTGGGTTTATGATGATTGAGGATCAAGAGTGAGAGAGTTTTGGAGCAAAATAGGCTTAGAAATGCTTAGAATGAGCACAAGAGTGCACATGAGCATGTGGGGTTTAAAAAGAACAAAAAAATTTCGGGTACACACGGCCAACCATCCTAGCTAGGACGGCCAACCGTCCAGCCCAGGACGGCCACCAGTGTGCCCCTCTTTGATTTTCTTAAATTTTGTTTTTTCGATCTAATTTTTCCAAAATTAGTTCATGTTTTGCATGAAAATTGTCACTAAATGATGATTTTGAATGATGATTTTGAAATGATGATTTTGAAAATATTGTATATGGGAGAAGTACCATATAATTGAGGATATACTCATATGGGAGATGTACCATGTGAACGATGAATTTGAGTTATTTTATGTGAAGCATGAAATAACATTTTGAATTGTTTGAAATTATTTTATGTGAAACATAAAATGATGAAGTGAGATTATTTTATGTGAGACAAAATAATGCTTTATATGGGAGATGTACCATATAATTGATGATATGTTCACATGGGAGATGTACCATATGAACGATGAGTTTGAATTATTTTATGTGAAACATAAAATAATAGTTTAAAAATGTTTATATAGGAGAAGGTACTATATAAATAATAATTCTTATGGGAGATGTGCCATAGGAATAATGAGTCTGGACTATTTTATGTGAGAGAAGTATCACATAAGATGATAATTTGTATGTGTTTATGCGAGAGAAGTATCACATAAGATGATAATTTGTGTGTGTTTATGTGAGAGAAATATCACATAAAATGATGATTTGTGTATGCTTATGTGAGTGAGATATCACATAAATGCTTGTTTTGTGGTTTGTTGATGTGTTTGATTTTGAGATAATTGGAAGTGTAACTTCCGAGAAAGACTCCGGTCCCTTGAGG
>JAESVK010070720.1:33407-48998 GCA_017140935.1 Hamamelis virginiana
GACTCCGGTCCCTTAAGATAATTGGAAATGAGTTTTCCAAGAAGAGGGATAAGATAATTGGAAGTGTTACTTCCAAGAATTATCTTCATTCCGAGTTTATTCAGGTAATAGATTCCAATGTTCGTGAGAAGTTGGTTGGATTATCCCTCTTTTGTTGCGGCAAAAATGGGATGCCATTTTGTTTCGTTGGTATTACATGGCGAAGCTATGAAACACCAACGAGGGGCTTCTGTGGACACCCCATTTTTACCAATTATTTCTACCATATGTTCATACAAATGATTAACTAGAATAGCTGATCATTTGGTGAGGAATTGGCCTTGTAAAAACCAAATTGCCCAAATTGCCATTTTCTGAAGAAAAGAACAATTCATTATTTCATGTGTACATTTGGGGTTGGAATCAACCCATTTGTATTGCATTTGACTTTTGAGGTGTTTTAGAACATCCCTGTAAATTTTCATAGCATTCTGATGAGAGCTCGATAGGTAATTAGGGTTTTTGCGACTTGAAGGGCATTTTCGTCTTTTTTCTCGTATAATTTCCGAATGACCTCCGAATTCGAAACGGATTGTCTCATGAGGTTTATATGGATGTGGGGAGTGTTTTTGAAGTGTCAATTGAGCCTTTGAATGGTTGGGATAGATTCGCCCAAAATCGATCCCACGGGTAAGAATGAGCTGAATTATGGTTTTGTTCAAATCGACCATGAGTTGGTCATTTTCACCAAAATGAAAGATTTTCAAAAAATGTTTTCAAGTACCAAGTTCATATTAAAACCATGTTTTTAGAAGTGGTGCAAGCCTAATTGATCAATTTTACAAAACAAAGAATGGTTATATGACCAATTTTGGCACAACTGGGTCAATTGGCTAGCTTTTTGCTAAAACCCTTGACCATGGTCAAGTATTTTTAACCCAAAAACATTCTAAAAATGTGGAGGATCAAAACACGGTCGTTTTGAGCCCTGAACCATCGAATTTGGATCAGATTTGACAAAATTATGGCCAATATATAAAAACCCTGGAATTCGGGAAGAAAATATGGGAATTCAGCATGGTGACCGTCCTAGCTAGGAAGGCCAACCGTCCAGCCCAGAACGGCCAACCGTCCAGGCTAGGACGACCATCAGGATGGTCGAGCCCATTTTGCAATTTTGGCATGTTTGAAACTTTCCCACTTGTTTTGGCCGATTTAGTTCGTTTTTTTGGAATAAATTCGAACTTGGTTCAGCTTGCAAACCCTAGGAGGAATTGTTCTAAGCCCTAGGATTGTTTTTAAATGATTAAATCCCAACCATTCAAGGTTTTGAACCCTAGCTCTATATATGCTGCATTATGGAGTTAAAGGGAGAAAGGGGGAGAATTCTAGGGTTTTTGAAAAGGAGGCTACAGATTTAGTTCTTCATCTTTACACCATTGAAGGGGCAAGAACTGAAGGCTAGAAGCTTGGAGAAGGGTAGCCAAGAAGGAGATCGAAGGGTAAATGCTCAACCATGGTCTTGTTCTTTGATTTTTTTTCATGAAAATCCTTTTTGTTTCTCCATCCTCATGTATTCAAGATGTATAATATATTTTTTTTTATTTGCTTTCATATGTAGAATAATATTGGTTATTACATGGTGTTTGTTTAATGAAGCTTGCATGATTAAAGTTAGTTTTGTTGTTATCTTATGTTAGTATGCATGTCTAGGGTTCGTTAGTTTTATTTGTGATTTTTATGTTAGTATGCATGTCTAGGGTTCGTTAGTTTTATTTGTGATTTTTAAGTTAGGATGCATGCCTAGGGTTAATTAGTTTTATCATAATTTTATGTTAGGATGCATGACTAGGGTTTGTTTTATTTGTGATTTTATGCATACCTAGGATTATTGTTGTTTTGTTATGATTTTATGTGAATATGCATGTTAGGGTTAGTTTTCTTGTTATTTTATGTTTAGCAAGCATGTTAGGATTTTTTCATTATGATTTTATGTGATTAAATATGTTTAGGATTAGTTTTGTTATTATTTTATGTTAGTAATCATGTTTAGGATGAGTTTTTCATTATTTTATGTGTAAGCATGTTTAGAATAAGTGTTGATATGTTCATATTGTTATTCGAATCTCTTAATGCTTGATCAATGATATTAATGATGATATGAATGTGTTAATATATTGTTCTTGATATGTGATGAGTCGTGAGTCATTTTTTTTTTTATGTTTTTTATGATTATTTGAACACTTGATATCGATTGAATGGATTGAATTTATGAATTGTGTACGAGAGAGCGTGCGAAGGTAATATCCTCCTCTTGTGTTTAAATGAATTATAAAAGCATTTTTTTTTGTTGATTTTAATGTTGTTTTATGTGATAATCTAGTCAAGCATGTTAGTTTAAATTTGAATATTATATTAGTATGGATATTAGGGTGTTTATTCATTATTAACCATGGATTAAAAATGATTTTTAGGCCATTAAAAGTGTATATTCAAATCTGTCCAGATTTGAATATATACTTTAAAATGGTTTAATTATCATTTTTTAAGCCATGTTTTGCATGATTTTTGTAGTTTATCTTATATATTGATGTAGAAAGTATGCTAGGTCATCTTCACATTTTTTTTTGTTCTTATTTTCATGGTTTTTAGGGTGGTTTAAGGTTAATACTCAAATCTGTCCGGGTTTGTTTATGTCCTTAAATTAGTGCTAAAAATTATTTTAAGGCCAAATCCAACTTAGAAATATGCTTAAGTTCACATAGATTAATTAGTATGCATTTAGGAGCATTATCATGCATTGTTAGGATCAATTTCATGTATATTTGTTTGGATTTAGTTAAATTACAGCATGCATTTGCATTAGTATGTTAGGTTTTTAGATAAACTTTAGGGCTAGTTAGAGACCCTAGGTTTAGGAAGGTCACTTGACCTTCCCTAGGACTGTCCTTTGTTGTAAAAGTCATACTCAGATTTTGAATATTTTAGTTGATTTAAGAGTCTATCTTCGAGGGATTTTCTAAAAAGATTTTAATGTGATTTTTATGAAATGAATATGATTTTTTATGAGATATTTGATTATTAAATGATTTTCAAAAAGATTTGAAATGTTTTAAAGATTTCTACTTTGGAATGAAATTCCTCTCAATATGATTTGTTTTCTTGAAATATCTTTGAAAAAGATTTTCAATTAGAACTTAATTCTAAAGATAAGAATTGTTTAGAATATTTGAATTTTAAGAAAGTCTTTTAATTTGAAATGATTTTGAATAAATGATTTTAAACAAACAAAAACTCTCGAAGTTAGAGTCTTGAATTAGGTTGAATACCTTTGATGATGTGATCGATTACAATAGGAGAGTCCTAGGGTAGTCGAACTACGTGGACTTTGATACTTGCTAGGTGATACTAGTAAGTTACGTAGGCGCTAATAAGGCTCAAGTCCGCCCTAGGATGCCCGTAGGGTATTCTAGGTTCTTAGGGTTTGTTTGTATTTTTTTATTGTTAATATAACTAATATAGATTACTGCATTTTATATCACTACTTTATTGGTTGATTTAGATTATTTAGGATTGTTTGTAATAAGAAATTTAAATAGCCCAAATAAATTAGAAGTCCTTTAATTAGGGCGAGGTGGATGCCTACAAGTGAAAGCTTGGAACCTTCCCACGTCGTAACCTAGCCACCGGATCCAACTCTAGTTTGTAGACTGCTTTTCCATTAATGGAGTTTGTTTTATTGAAAATAAAATATTTTTATGGTTTCCTTATTCCTTAAAAATAAGGTGGCGACTCCTTTGTTTTGTTGTTTTCTAAACCCCCCTAATCATATCGCCCGGTGATGATGTGGACACCATCAAGCCCATCAAAAAGGCTGGTCCACAGGAAGTTTATGATATGTTTTTAAAATAAGTGAGTATACCTCCAGACAAATCCCATGCCCCCAAAGTCGGTGCATACCCCTCGAGACCGACAGCACATGGTCCTATACATGGTGGCCAAGGCAGCACCACCCCAGTCATACTAAGAAATGATATCCATATTCTCCAAACTAGCAAGAAGGCCTAGAGGGGCCAAATCTGCGGTGCCTGCAAAAAGGGTGCATGAAAACAGGTACAAAAGGAAAGCCCGCACAATATGATCCGGATCTCCCCCTTCAGGCATATTGCTAAATGTGTTAAAGAGAGTATTTCGGCAAACTGATCTCTTCACAATCTCCATATCAGCTGCCCCAAGATAGGTATCTAAGTAGGTCAAGTTCTTGCTTGCACCATCATAGAAATCCAAAGGGCGACCCCCAATGGAAAGCCCCGTGATCATGGTAAAGTCAAGAGGAGTCATAGTCATCTCCCCAAACTCGAAATGGAACGTGTTGGTGGTGTCCCACCAAAGCTCAGATAAGGCCATGAGAGCCTGTCTATCCATAGTATCAACCCAAAGTGAGTCGATGAAGTCTCCAAAACCAAGCCTTCGGATAGTAGCTTTAACATGTGGTTGGAGAGTATCCATCTTGGCCCACCATCCAATAATGCCCTGTAGAGAAGACCGAGTCCTGATGTCGAACTCTGGCTGTAAAGATAAAGATTAATGGGTTAGAGGTATAAAGATAAGTTATGCTAATTCTTTGAATCAAAAATACAAAATTAACTCACAAAATGACACATTTTCAAAAAAAATGTTCAAATTTTATTTCTCAAATGGTTTGTCAATTGTGAGTTATTCAAAAAATATATATACCATAATTAATGTAGTTAATTTTGGTATTTTCAATTTTACATCAAGAATTAGCATAATTCATTTAAAATGTCATATAACTTCTTTTCATGAAAATTGAATTGGAAATGAAAATCCTAAGATAATAGAGTTTTGAAAATCATGAAATAGATACTTAGCATAAGTTTTGAAATAAAATTATTTAAAAGTCATGAAAATGACTCTTTAAGCAATAGTGTTTTGAAAAAATAAGCTAAGTCTTAATTCATGAAAATTTTTAATATGTGCATTACTTGAAATATTTTGTAAACTTATCATGATATGATTATTTAAAAAAAAAAAAAGCATGATATGATGAATTGATTTGAAAAATTGGAAATTGCCCACCTTTAGGCATTTTATCAAACGCCCAGTATGCACACTTTTGAAAATAGTTGTGAAAACTTGTCATGAAGTCTTTGAAAATAGCCAAATGATGTTTGAAATATATTTGAATCATGGAATGAGAAATTTAAATCAAAAAAATCAATTTCTAGTCTCTTGGGAATTTTATCAAACACTTGGTGGGCAACAATTCAAGCTTGTGAAGCTAGTGAAATGGGGCTCCCAAGCTTTGCCAAATACAAATTTCATGAATACAAGTCATCAAACAATATCCAAAGATCGATATTGAAGCATTTAGACATCAATGATTCAAAGAAAGAGCGTGGAAAGTAAGCTTACCTCTTGTAGAGTATAGATGTGAGAGAGATGATCATGAGGCTCCAATAGCAAGCTTGTGTTGTTGGGATCATGTGAGGGTGCTTTGTAACTCTTCATCTTCATATATGGATACTTTGATTCATACCTATTTGCCATGAGTATAGGTAATGGATAAACTTGAGAAAATGGGTATGGTTAGATGTGTATTTGGGTTTTGGATCCCCAAATTGAAATGCAAGGATGAAATCCTAGGCTTTTGATTCACAAACTAAGGTGAATAGCAACACTTGAAGTGTTTGGAGTATGAATTAGATGGAATGAAATCAAAATTGATGGATTTTTGAGAGAAATTGGGGTTTCTAGAGAGAGAAAGTCTCAAAATGGGGGAAATTTGAAGTAAAATGAAATTTAGAAGTCAAGATGACTTAAAGGGAGCAAGGAGCTCGGGTGGCCGTCCACCAAGGGACAGCTGGCCGTCCACCTTGGACGGTTGGCCATCCTTGAGTGGATGGTCATCCATTCTTGAAGCCAAATTTTGACTTTTGTTGGGCTTTTGAAGCCCATTAGGCCTAATTTTGACTATTTTGGCCTACTTTGACCAATTTTGACTTATTTCCTTTCAATTTTTGATTTAGGAAAGCGCATTTGATCGAGATTGAATGATATTTGATGAGTTGATAAGAAATAAAGAGGAATTGATGCATACAAAGATGAGAATTGAGCAATTGTGAATAGAGAAGTTCACATAAAATGATGAGTTTTTGATTGAAAACCAAGAGATATAGAAATGAATGAATGAAAACATTGTGCAAACAAGTTTGTAATCATGAAATGATTATGAATATATTTGATATGATGAGGTTATAAGACCCATGAAGGGGATTGTGAAAGTGAGTGAACCCATGAAGGGTGGCTAATGAGAAAAGCCCATTTTGGAGGCCCAAATCCATAAGTCTTTGTGAAATTGATGAAATATACATGAAATGTAAGAATGATATCAAGTAATGTGGATGATGTTAAGACATGATATGATGATTAGAAATGAAATTTCCAAAAGGATTGAAAATTCTTGAGATGACTAGAAATGAAATTTCTAGAGTAAGTCGAAGACTACTAAGTTTTTAGAATAATTAGAAATGAAATTTCCAAAAGGATTGAAAATCCTTGAGATAACTAGAAATGAAATTTCTAGGTTGAGTTGAAAACTCCCAAAGTTTTAAGATAATTGGAAATGAAATTTCCAAAAGGATTGAAAATCCTTGAGATAACTAGAAATGAAATTTCTAGAGTGAGTCGAAGACTCCTAAGTTTTTAGATATTGGGAAATGAAATTTCCAAAAGGATTGAAAATCCTTGAAATAACTAGAAATGAAATTTCTAGGACAGTCGAAGACTGCTGAGTTTAATGAGAATTGGAAACGAAATTTCCAAAAGGATTGAAAATCCTTGAGATAACTAGAAGAGAGACTTTTAGGAAATTTGAAGCGAAGCTTTCAAAATAATTTTGATAATTAAGCAATTGGTTCGATTATCCCTATTTTGTTGTGGCAAAAATGGGATGTCATTTTTTCGTTGATATTCACTAGCGAAGCCATGAACATCAACGAGGGGCTTCTGTAGACACCAATTTTTTACCATGAGTATTGTTATGAATGGTTGCCTGTGAAATAGGGAGTCAAAACCCTAAGTTCCCAATTTTACCCTTGTGGGTAGTTAGATAGAGGTCATTATCGCATGTAGGTTTTTAGGATAGATTGAGTTGGTTCTTTTTGTATTTACTTTTAAGAGAGTCTAGGAACATCCCTGCAAAATTCCATGGCATTCTGAGTCAGGCTTGATAGAAAATAAGGCCTTTTGTGACTGAAGGGCAGTACTGTCCTTTGAATCACAAAATGCCCTGAATGACTGTCGATCTTGTCTCGAATGGTCTTGAGGTCTTGGCATAGATATTTAAAGTGTGTTTAGTAGCTAAGTTGATAAGTTGCAAGATCTGTGGAGCCTTCTGGCTTATGATTGGCTCTTAAGGCTCAGAAGGCCCTTTTAAGCCCGATTAGGGTTTCGACCGGAAGCGACCGGGATTCGATATTTTTATCAAACCAAAGCCTTCAAAGGCTTCAAAACACTTTCCTAAAATATTTTAAAACTTTTTTCGAGAAGAAGAAATGATTTTGAAAGCAATCGGTTAGCAAATTTCAAAACCCTAATTTGGGCCCAGCAGGCCCTAAACAGCTAATCGGTCGGCTTTTCCCTAAAACTTTGACCTTGGTCAATGAATTTTCACTTTAAACACTTCTTAAAACATGTAGAATCGAATCACGATTATTTCGGCGCTTGAATCGTCAAATTTGGACTTAAAACGGGCCTGAAAAACCGAAAAAAGCTGAAACCGGGTCAAAATGGGCTGAGATAGGCCCACATAGGGCAAAAATAGCATGGGGGATGGATGATCATCCACCAAGGGACGGCCAACCGTCCATGAAGGATGGCCAACCGTCCCAAGGTGGATGGTCGTCGATCCTTTTAGCGAATAATTGCTAATTTTCAGTATTTTTTCTGACTAGGACTCTTCCAAGCCTTGCCATGTGTCCAGTTCGGCCATGGGGACTTTGGGATGGGTTTAAACGCCTTGGAAGACTGTTTTAGAGCCCTTGGATCATTCCTAAGAGATTTAAACTCAGCCATTGATCAAACTCAGGCCTCCCTATAAATAGAGGGCTCTGAAATCAGTTTTAACACACAGAATAAGCGTTAAAGAGCTAGCTTGGAGAGTAAAGGCTTGAGCAATTGCACAAGCTTCCCCCATAGCACTCTAGCTTAAAGTTTTAAAGTCCTTGAGGTCCTCGGAGTCCTTGGAGCTTGAGGAGAAGGCTTGGAGCAAGTGGGAAGAAGGCAAAGAAAGAGGTTAGTAAGTTATGTAGTTTTATTGCATTCTTTTTTCTTCTTCTTCTTCTTCTTTTTCTTCTTCTTCTTCTTCTTTGATCATGCTAGATTAGGTTTTTATTTCCCTAGTATGCATAGGATTGAGTTCATTGTTAGTATGCATGATAGGATTTAATTCATTATTTCTCTAGCATGCATAATAAGAATTAGTTTATTTCTTTAATATGCACAATAGGATTTAGTTTATTTCTTTAGTATGCATGATAGGATTTAGTTTATATGATTAGAATATAATAGGATTTAGTTTACTAATATGCATGATAAAGGTTAGTTTTATAATCTTCTTTTTATATGAATGCATGATAGAAGTTTGAGTCTTTTTCCATGTTAGGGAATGTATGTTATTTATACCTTTATTCTTAATTATGTCTTTTAAATATTGATGCTTGGGATGATATACAAATTGTGTTCAAGGGAGCATGCAAAGGTAAGCCTCTTCCCTTGTGTTAATTATAATAAACATAATTTGAGTTTGTGGTATTTTATGCATGTCATTATTAGGTTGCATTTAGTGCATTTTTTCATCATTTTTATTCATTATTTTAGGGTTTTAAATACACTTCAAGAATACTTTCAAATCTGTCCATGGATTTAAAGTGGCTTTAAAGTGTATTAAAACTCATTTTTTAGGCCCAAATTAACTTAGAAACATGCTTAGGTTCCCATAGCTAACTTAGATTGCATTTAGGACATTGTCATGCATTGTTTACCTACTTGAATGCATTTTTTTTTATTTTCCAGAATTTTCCAGCATGCATATCTTTGTGTTTTAGGTGTTTAGACTAACCTAGGACTAGCTAGAAGCCCTAGGATTAGGGGGGTCACTTGACCCCACTTAGGACTCTTCTTTGTTGTAAGAATTACAATAAGAATAGAGTTCTATTTTACCTAGTAATCTACTTCGAGAACAAGTCTAAAAAGTGATTTTGAAAGAATTCAAAATGGAATGAAATTCCATCTCTCATAACAAGTGTTTTGATCAAACTCAAACTCTAGAAACTAGAGTCCAAGATAAGATAGAATCTCTACAATTATGTGGTTTATTACAATAGGAGAGTCCTATGTAATCGAACTACGTGGACTTTGATCTTTGTCAAGCAATTGATAAGGTACGTAGGCAGTTAATAGGGCGCAAGTCCAATCTTAGGTTGACTCTTGTCTCCTAAGATCATTAAGTTTCTTCGATTCTTTGATTATTTATTATTATTATCTAGTATTATATACTACTTTCTTGGTTGATAGATATACTAGGATTATCATGATAAGATTTTGAATAAGCCCAAACTTAATTAGGAGACCTTTAATTAGGGCGAGGTGGGTGCCTACAAGGAGTTCCTTGGAACCTTCCCACTTCGTAACCTAGCCCCCGGATCCAACTTTGATTCAAAGACCATGCTTTTCCAAAATATGGAGTCAATTTTTTATTGAAAATAAAACTCTTTTTGTGATTTCCTTGTTCCCTAAAAATAAGGTGGCGACTCCCAGTTTTTTTACAAACTCTTATCTTTTTACAAAAACCCAATCTTGAGTGGAAAATAGGAAGGATAAATGTGGATAATAGAGAAGGATAATAAAGAAGGATAAATCGAGACGGATAATGAATAATCCACAATCCACTCAAGAAAACCCTCAAAGTGAACGAAAGGCCTCCCGATCCCTCGGGATATTCAGGTTGGCTGGTTCACAGACACGTGCATTGCTTGTCTTATAGCAAGCACTCTTTAACATAGTTTATCTAACTACTTCCCTTAAATAGGATAGGAAACCAGTGTATCGCACTCGTTTGATGAACCCAAAATCAATCTAAATTGAATCCTATAGAATCTTCTTTTGTGTAAATTTTCATGCACTTGCAAGTATTTCATAAATCAAAATGCTTTTAAAGCGTTTCTTGAAATGAAATTGAAGTGATACCAAAACTTGAAGTGGAGATATGAATGGTTTCCAGGTGAGCCATTGTTTGAGCTTGAATATAAAAGGTAGAGCAGATGCAAGAACTAGAACCACTATGAGATAAACTGACCTGGTTTTGGATAGTTTCTTCTAATTATGCAGTTTGCTTTGGTTTGGATGCTTAGTGGAGCTATCCATGGTTCATAAATATACTCCTTTGGCATAAGATTGTTTTGATCAACATGGAAAACATATAATTGTAAACAAATAGATATAGAATTAAGGAAAACATAAAAAGAATGCCAAGGATCTAACCTGGACCATTATAGCATCAATCTAAGGGTATCCTGTCCTAGCTTCTCTCCAAGCTGCCATCAGCTCATCGTCACTATTCCAAGGTATCTACATGGCCAAGTGATACTTGATAGGCTCAATGCTAAATGTGGAATATGATAAACATGTCTTGTACAAGAATCTTGAAGACAACATTTTTTAATAATTAGAAAGCCTAGCTTGAGAATTGTAATTCATTTTTAAAAAAAGATTGTAAAAATAGAGTACTAAAATGTGCAGAATGAGGGCAACAAATATTGAATGGTGGCTTCTACTTGAAGAAATTTACCAGTTTAGTTTGTAAAATATAGAATTAAGGAAGAAAAGGAACAGGAGAATAGGTTTAACTAATAAAACCCTTTGTACCACTCATCAATTAAAACTACATCTGTTGGTAAATTCACTTGTTCCCACTGCTCCCAATCGAGGATAATCGTCTCTCGGGGAGATTCTGATTGCTTAAACAAAGGGTACTTTTCTTTTCACTTGAACCCCTAGAAAGATATGACACTTTTTATGGGAGAATCTAACCAAAACAATTCCAAATACTGGCTTAACACACCGTGAGAAGAGCAATATAAGTCCCGTAAACATAACATCATTTCACTTCAAACAGATAAGCATTAATTGTACAATCACCACCATTGATTGTCTTACTAAATGCATTTTTCTTTTGAAATAACAAAGCCCATATCTGATAAAATCTTAACAAGGGGAAAAGGAACTGACATATGCAGTAATTTATGCAGAGGAGATATAGGGTTAGTTGAAGTTAGCTGCTTGCATATTCTATTACCCTTCATCTGATCAAAATTAGGAGTGCCCAAAGCCATGGTGTTGAAAAAGTCCCGCCATAACAACTGTAGAGGTTGAAAGTAACTTTTAGATTGCCTAGTTTAGAGCCATAAGTACTAAAGATTTGGTAGAACGACATGTCCAACAAGTGAAACTGGTGGTGATGTGTGCCTTTTGACATTCTTATTAACATCTTGAAGGCATTGGTAGAAGCACCCGGAAGAAAGACAACCAAACTGCCAAAGACATTAAAAAAAAAAAAAAAAAAAGAAATTTCTTTTATATTCTTCACGGTTTGCAATTTATAATCCAGGCAAGATGAAATATTCAATAAACCAAAATACATCTTTCTTTTTGTAACTCACTTTCAAGTAAGGTGACAGAAAAGTTGTTACAGGCTTTAAAAATGCAGATGGGTCATCTTTTGGTTTCTCAAAGTTTGCCACCCACTCCTACAATATATAAATAAGGAACTGCATAATGTCAATGTAATTACCACATGCTACTTGGTGGAAAGTTGAAGGTAAACACTTTGAACTTACATCACAAATAACATAAGTAAATGGTAAGATGTGTAAAATAATGCTAACTTCAAGACAAATCAAAGGGAGTTTCATGGATTCTAAAGCACTTGACAATGCATCCATTGTATCCACTAACCGTAGGAGTGAAATATATTGGTGGGTAAATCACAAAAATGATGCACTACAAATTTACAAATACCTATTGGCAACAGAGACCATTTTATGATGAGATTTTACATCAATTCATAGCTAAGGTACCCCAAAAGTGCTGTGAAACTCAATACATTGAGGACCACCAGCAACTATCACAAGGACTGTTAATCTATCAACAGGAAGGCATATTTGGAAAACCTATTAAATTGCAATATCACCAATATTTGTTCCAACTGGAAAAAGAATATTAAAAAAAAAATTATAAGAGAGCAAATTCACCAAATTTCAACTTAAAAGTCCTTAATAGATACATTGGTTTAAAGAACAGAACTCCAAGCAGAAGGAGAGATGCCAGAAAGGCTCAACAAGATATCTAGACAAACACAATAGGGATGACCCACATAAAAATAAAATAAAATAAAATAAAATAAAAAGGCATAATACCGATCATTGAAGAGAAAAAAGTAAATTAATCCGTGGCCATAAAACTCAATACATTGAATGACCTACTTTAAAATTGTCCTATTACCTTTCTAAGTAGCCTGGGTATTCAGCATTACCAACTAGATGTACATTAGCAATATATCCAAATAAGTTTTTTCAATTAACAATACACGAACATATGAAAAAAAGAGATACCTGCACAAACAACTTATTGCACAATTTTACTCGATGGCAATCAACACTCAGAAGAGTTGTAGATCAAACCATTGTTAAGAAAAACTTCGTTATATTAAATGACATGGAGAAGTTACAGATCTAGCATTATGATCAATAAGAAGATCCAAAAGCAATCAGATGCTGAAAAAGGGGACTTAAATAACAACATATATAAATAAACTGGTCTCAAAACAAAACTTCCCAACACATGGGAAAAGCCCAGGAACTGTCACTATTGTTTTGGTATAATTGGCCGGGGTGTCAAGCCATACCAATGCGAGTTAATACACAAGCACCCTGTAGCAACTTAGCCATTCCCACACAGCAAGAACTCGCATTGGGAAAGGATAGCTCCACCTCGAATGAAACCCTACTCCAGAAAATGTTATAACAGAACTTACACCCTGAAAATTCAAGAATTCATCCAATTTCTCCAAACAATTCTCAAAGAATTATATCAATTTTCTTGGGAATATGGCACAGCTGTATCAGTAACACGCCCACAATCATCATTTGTTCAGTCGAACTCTTCATGATGAATCAGACATGCTGCAACTTCAACCATTTATAAAAACAGACATCAAAACCTTTTAATCTAATAAGAAAATGTAATCTGATAAGTGCAACTCCAAAACCTTTTCAATAACAACATCCTACAAAAAATAAATAAATAAATAAACGTTTATGTGGATGGGGATATGCCAGTAGCGATATTCGTGGATACCTTGCAGCTCTATCAATTGTGCAGGTTAATTTGTTGTTCCACCATATAAATCAATGTGCTTAATTCAATCAGTTCAAAGAAATCAAGAGACTAGCTCAATCAATGGATTAATGCCTGAACCTACTAATCTGTTGGTGAACTTTTGCTTTCTAGATGTGCATATATATTAGAACTTATAAGAAGAGTATATATTGTAATGGAGTAGTAGTAGTACTACATAACAGATCAATTATTGCACTAAAATGTTGGTATATAGCAATAATATTGTGATTGTTTCAATGGCAGGATTATTAACCAGAGAGGCTTGACAAGTTTTTTATAGTCCATGCACCTTACATATTTATGACTGCCTGGAAGATCGGTTACCCATTCATTGACAACAAAACCAGAAAGAAGGTAAAATATGCACCTTCTTTAATTTTTGGCAAGACAATATTCATGTTCATGCATGCATTTTCAATTGTCCTCTGAACTATGGAACTTCAATGGACCACTTTTAATTTATTATTATTTTATTACAACAATTACTAACAACTTAGCCCTACACTTACTTCGAAATGTGAGGACTGTTGGGAGCGGAAATCCCATGAACAAGTGATAGTGCATATAGATTAAAACCAAAAAATATTAAATTAAATCTGAATCATCAACAAGAAAAGGATGAATCTATATCTTGAGATTTGTCTGGATTGATCTCAAAAATCACGAACTGTAGAACACTGCTCGATCCCTTTAAGCCTTCTACCGTATTCCCCAATGCCAGAACGTGAAGAGAGAGTGGCTCTCTATGTGCTCTCTTTGATGAACGGCTGCCTCTAGGGTTTAGAGAAAATATTTCGTCTTAACCTAGTGGCTGCCCAACATGGCATCTATATAGGCTACGGTAGGGACGTAAAGGAAAATAAATTTCGGGCTCCTAATGCAAATATTAAAACCTATTTACATTAATTATAATTCATTCCACTAAAGAATTATAATTGAACTCCTTGGCTTATTCGAAATTAAATTTCGAGCTCTTTGTTATTAAATACTTATTAATCTCCCCACGTTAAGATTACAGATACCCATTGATTAAATTAAATTACTGACAATTTTATTTAATCAACATATGTTAATCTCCTTGAGACCTTCCACTTAACTTATTTGATATGTCGGATACAAAATCCACCTGCAAAGTTTGACATAATCAAAACTTATAAGTATCCTCAAGGGGTATCATTAATCCCTATACCAGGACGTGGATTCCGTCAATAATAAATATTCACCATACAATTAATGCAGTTATCCAAATCATCTAGATTATTGACCTATAAAGATCTCACTCTTTATGAATCAAAATAACTAACAATAAATGCATGTGTCCATTAATTATTTCGGATTAAGAGTATAAGTATTCATAATAACCATGTGGTATTAATTATTTTATGTGTCAGTATAAAATAATTACCCCAATACGGTCCCGTTCAATACACACAAGTGTACTAGCACAAGAAGTTGGAACTAAACCATTCCCCGTAGTCAAGACAGACCTACTGAAATCATGTGCCACAATCTTACCGATGGTGTATCCAACTCTATCTCAGATTATGAACAATAAGCTTATATTCTACAAGAACTGATGATCTGATCTTCTGTGTGTAAGCCGAACTCTACACACCAGATCATCTACTATGTAGAATAAAAGACACACATGCGTAACAGTAGAAGATAATATAATGTAAACATAGCTCATACAGATTCTCATTTAAAATGCAATATCAAAATTCATTAATAAACAAATACTAAGGTCTATTACATAAAAGCATGGCTTTTAGTATATATCCCCAACAAGGACGTTTGTGGACCAGCCTTTTTGACGGGCTTTGATGGTGTCCACATCATAACCGGGAGATGTGATTAAGGGGGGGTTTAGAAAACGACAAAACAAAGGAGTCGCCACCTTATTTTTAAGGAATAAGGAAAGCATAAAAATATTTTATTTTCAATAAAACAAACTTCATTAATGGAAAAGCAGTCTACAAACCAGAGTTGGATCCGGGGGCTAGGTTACGACGTGGGTTCCAAGCTTTCACTTGTAGGCACCCACCTCGCCCTAATTAAAGGACTTCTAATTTATTTGGGCTATTTAAATCCTTAATGCAAACAATCCTAAATAATCTAATCAACCAAAAAAAA
>JAESVK010070721.1:0-18769 GCA_017140935.1 Hamamelis virginiana
CACTTTTACATTGGAGATGCTCTTATGTCCGCTATTTGAAATTTCAGAATTCGTACTATTTTCCGGCATGTTAATTTTGATGTTGATGCTTTCCTGCGATTTTTGAATAATGTCTTGAAGGATTACAACTCGCAATCCCACACTCTCTTTGCAGGATCGTCGCCCAGGCCAGTAGGCCATCAGGTCCATACACCTTTCTGTGATGTTTTTTTGCGCAACATAAAAGGAAATCAAGTGTGGCAGATTTTTTGTGATGGAGCCTTTGCTCAGGGATGCCCGAGTGTGGCAGGAAGAGTTGTTTTGAAACACCCATCAGGATCCGTAGCTGCATGTGCATCTGATTGCCGACCGGGAAACTCTCCACTTGCAGCCGAAGCAGTAGGCCTATCTACAGGAATCTCGATGGTCCTATCCTTGAAAGAAAGACTGGGTATGGCGAAGGTGGCTGTTTTTTCGGATGCTACTGTTATTGTTAATAGTTTGAAATCTGGCCTTGGACTAGCTCATACTGTTGTTAAGTGGGCTTGTAGGAAAGAAATTTCAGGCTGCTGGAATTTTGATTCCTTGATGAAGTTTAATGAATGTTTCCTTACAAATAAAAAAATAAATAAGGAAAGATAGATTGAGAGGCAAGGTGGAAAGAACCAGCTGCCTAATCACTTGAGAAAAAGTGCGGTCTTCAGATTGAATAGGTGGGTTGTTGGTCGTGGGTCCCCCAAACCAGACTCTTTCGGGTCAACTAATTAACAAGTACAGAAAATTCTATTCATCCACCATTTTTGTTCTTCCTAGTATATCTGATCAATTTGAAATATGTATTTTAAAAAACTAACCATTGGATTTAATATTCCACTTATATTAATCAGAATACAAAAAATCACATAAAATTATAAAAAAACTGAAAAAATTGTTTTAATTTTTTAAAATAACTGTTTCAAGTTGGTCAGATGTACGAGAGAGAGAGAGGACGAATAAAATTGTTGAACAAGTACGTATTGAATTCTTGTAATATATTAATGTCCAATTTTCCCTCATTGGTAATCATCAATTTGGTTTACAAATGGAGTGACCCCAGCTTTTGGAATGCGTGAGGCATTGCATATTATTGGGTAAAGCATTCAACGCAGACCCGATTTCCCTTAAAAAAAAATGTCTTTGACTCCCAGAATTTGAATACAGAAATTAATTTGGTAAAACAAGCTTGCATCCTTCACCTATTGGAGCCAAGCAAATAGTAAAAGTTTGGCAACAATAATGAGTAAAGGAATTAATTCCAAACAGACAACTCAGGCGTCGGCGATCAAGTGTTGATGCAAACTACATTTATTTATCAAAATCTTTATATATAGTAATATAGATAATAGTTTTCCCGAGAAAACTCGCAAAATCTAGTTAATTAACATACACATATATATAGCTTCATCCGTCTTAATGAATCGATAACGATCATGGATTCATGGGCAAAACATGAACTACATGTGTCCAAAATAAAATAAATACAAGAATGAATGCATAGATTAACTATTTATATATGTATTTAAACACATGGAAGAATATGAATAACAATAAAGAATATCATATGAAAAGTATTTTTCATGTATATATACAAGCGCAATTTACCTGCGTGATGCGCTAATTAAACTTATTGTAAACCATCGGAGAATTCGATGCATCCACATTAGCGGAATTGAATTTTTGAAAAAGACAAGGAGTCGCCACCTTATTTTTAAGGACTAAGAAAACCATAAAAAAATATTTTATTTTATTTAAAACAAAACAACTCCACATTTTATAAAAACATGATTTACAATCAGCTGAGATGGATTCGGGACTAGGTTATGACGTGGGAGGGTTCCAAGAAACATCTTGTAGACACTCATTTCACCCTAATTAAAGGTCTCATATTTTACTTAAGCTATTTAAAATTTCATGCACATAAATCCTACTAACTAAAATATTAATAAAAAGAAAATCAAACTCCTAAAAACCTAATCAGCAAAAAATATAATCACCAAAAAATATTGAAAGAAAAACAATGAAGAGGCCAGGGGACCCTATTTATAGAGTTTTTGCTCAAGTATGAACGGTCAAGATTAAATATAATTGGCAAAAAATATCACAATTTTTTATTATTTATATTTTAAAAATCGACCATTGGATCACTGTAATTTTTTTTATATGCATAAGAGGACTAAATAATCCAAATGTCAAATTTTCAAAATTAGTATCCCAAATTAACTAAAAATTTAGGTTTGGGCATAACTCAAAAAAAGATTTCTAAATATACACATAGAGAGAAATGATCCTGTCAACATATATGCTCAATTTCGTAAAAGTTAGCATCAGGTCAATAGGTAATTATGGGATACATATTTTGAAAAACTAACAGTTGGATTAGATATTATACGTATATATATCACGTATGCCAAAAATCAAAGTGATCCGATGTCACATATGAAAATACAGACCAAAAAATTCTGACCACTGAAAATTGTTATAGTTTTTCTCAGTTAGCATATCAAAGTACAGACTAAAAATTTCTGACCGTAAAAAGTTCTGACCGTTGAAAATTCTACAGTTTTTCTCAGTAACATATCTAAGAAGCCAACTAGCCGTTGGATCACTGAAATTTTTGGCATACATAATATCCATTACAAAAAGTATCTAATCTAATCTTTTGGTGAGTAAATTTTCAATGTGTTGAGTTAAAAAGGGGGTTATGTTCAAGTACGTGTTGTTAAAAGAAAAGGAGAGAGAGAGAGAGAGTGGGTGGGTAAAACTTCAGTGTAGAGTTTAACACAATTTCATTTCCTTTGGGTAATGAAAAGAAATAAACAAATAAAACAAACATACCAACTCATATGCACATACCCACACATAAACATCACTTAAAGATTAGGTACAAATGTGGTGTTTAGGTGATACATACGTGTGGGTGTGGGTGTGTGTATGCGAGTTCGGGCTTGTATTTTACTTATTTGTTCTTTCCTTCTACCCAAAAAGAGAGAGAGAGAGAGAAAGAAACATTTTTTTTTCCTTAAATTTTTAGTGGAAACGATATTAGTAGAATAGCAAAAAAAATAAAAAATAAAAAATAAAAAATAAAAAAAAATCTAGAGTAAGAGGTAGTTTGCTCTTCCAGGGATGAAGGTGACCACAGTAATAATCTTTTACATCTTAGGGATCTGTTGGCATGACACAAAATTAGAATAGAATTTATTTCAATCGAATAGAACAAAAATGATTTTAGAATTCTACTTATTTTGTTTGAAAAAAAAAAAAGAAAGAGAAAGAGAAATTAGAATTAAAATTAGATGTATTTTATGTACTATCCTTAAAAATATTAATAATTAGTTTAAAATACTAATAATAGTAGTAATAATAATAATAAAAAGCTTAAATGGAATTAAGTCTAGGTCAAATTTCACCATTTTGATAAGAATTACAAATGCAATATATAATAGAATTGAAAATTAAGTCTATTCTAATTTTATGTGACGCCAAAAAGAAAATAAATAAATAAAACTTTGGGTATATAATAGAATTGCAGTAGAATTTATAATTTTCAGCATGTAAAAGCACAGGTGGCATGGCCACGGAATAAGCATAAATGTATATTGATACAATTCAATTACAATACGTACGGGGTAATCTCGGTTTTAACTTTTAAGAAGAAAGGAAGAAAACCAGGTAGCCATATTCCCAGAGTTAACGTTCATGGCAGATACAAATCAAAACAAACAAAAGCATAAGTTTTGGGACTAATTAATGTGATGAATGTTACAATCAGGCTGCACCCAAATCCAGGTGGACCTAACCAATCACTTTCTCTACAGTCTACACCGAGGAAACGACGTTTCCTGTGGCATCAGCAGGAGAGAAAGCCAAAAACATGAGAGCTGCCATAATTCCAACGGGAAAAAAGAGAAGCATCAACGGCGGCGGAGGCAGCGGCGGCAACATTAACGGCAGCACCACCATCGACGCTGCTAAACCTGCCAGCACCAAACTCCACCCTAAGCTGAAACACCGTACCATCCTCCGACCATCTCTCTCTGATCTCCGGCGACAGAATGCCAATCAAAACCAATTTAACCACGGTGTGACTTAACTTTGTGACTTTGTGAGAGATAATGTGTTTGGGGTTGGTTTTTATAGAGCAGACCTTTAATAGTGAATACGGATGGTGTTGGGCTCTGTGTGGCGCACATTCATTGGGTTTGATGAGCGTGCCGTGATCCTCGCCGTTCGTTTTGTGTGATGCTGATGTAAGCTTGGCTTTGAAGGGAGAGTAAGTGATATGGTGGGTTTTAATTGGTGTCGTGGGGAAATCCCGGTTTCGTTTGGTGCTCCAAATCAGACAGAATCTCAAATCATCACATCCCAATGTATTCAACCCATACGTCTATATTAGAAAATAAATTAATCATGTGTTTTTAAGTCATTTTAACCATTTATGTTGTTTTGATTTGTCTTAGTTTGAATTTTTTTTTCTATTTTTTATTGGAAAATGTTAAGTGGACCAAATTTTTTAAACCAAATAATGTGTCAGAATTACATTGTCTTGGATTTTGTGTATTTTATAAATGCACAAAAATAAAGACTGTATTATTCTGACACATTATTTGGTTTAAAAATTTTGGTCTAAGATTTGGTCCATCTAGCATTTGACAAAAGGTGGGAAGACAAAGGAAAGAGGAAAAGTTTGCTCTTATATATACCATCATGCTCTTATCAACATATATTTATTTTAGCTAAAATAAGCATGAAGCTAATAAATAACTGTAGGATATTATTTTGAAAAATTGAATGTTAGATTAGATATTCTTCTTATGGATGTCATGCATGCCAAAAATTACTGTGATCCAACTTCAACATCTCAAAATATAGACTATGAAATGTTGAGGTTCACTACATCAGAAGGAAATAGAAAAGGAGTTGGCTTAATATACAATGAATGAGCTCACCACTAATGGGCTTAAGCCTTTTATGTGGATATATGTTTCCGATTTGTATATTGAGCTTCTTGTTGACACCAATTTTTGACACATACATTTCTACAGAAAAAAAAAAATGGTTTAGTTACAAATTTATCGAGTGAACAGGGGATACACAAATATCCATTTTTTTTTTTTTTTTGGGATAATTACACAAATATCCATTAGGTATACTCAATTGATGATTTGCTAAATGGTGCCCACAAGAGTTATCAATAATTCTTCTTAACATAATGGTCTCAGGAGCCCTAATTGATCATGCCAAAGAGTTAAGGTATTAGGGTCACCAAGCTTCATGCTTGATTTAAGCTTCTGACTTATAAAAGAGTAGGATTCACTCGTGTAGATTGTTGTGTGGTAGATACCCAAGGAGAAAGCACTTAACTTTTCTAATGTGAGCTTCTGGCTTCTAACATTAGTAGTAAGACATAAAAATTCCTTATTGTCTTGACATATAGTTTCTATATGGTACCCATTTGGTATGATGTCTTTAAAACTAAGTAAATTTCTTCAAGAATTACTTGAATATAATACATCATCAATGAATATATGGGAACCATTTGATAATATTATGTGTGCTCTTCCAGATCCTTTAATGATTTGTACGGATGCAATTATGGTGGATACTTTGAGTGGATTTAATACCATTTCTGAGAAAAAGTTTCTCTATTTGAGTATAGTATGTGTTGTGGCATTGTCGACCAAACAAAGATTATCTTCAACTGCTTATATTCCATGAGTCATACCTTTATGTTAAAAGAAACTAAATTAAGTACTTAATCACACAACAAAAATAAAATTGAAAGATAATTGATCTATTCCAAACAAATATAAAAAAAGATGACAAATAAAACAAGAAATTCAAATGCATATAAATAATTAATATAAGATCTTTTGGATCTAGCTTGGTTGTGCTCCTAATTTAGCATCAAATGCCTCGTTGCTAAGAGGCTTGCCATCGGTATCCTCAAAGAAATCTTGACACTCCAAGTGTATAATATCTAGTGGAGATTCCATTGATGTACTTGCATCCAATATATTTATCTCCATAGCATTAATATATGCCCCGATATTTTGCTGTCACTTGTGGTGGTGCATGGCAAACACTTGACCAATGTCCTTCTTTTCCGCATTTGCAACAAATATCATTTGGATGTTTAGCAGAACTATTAGGCAGATTTTGATTCTGCTTGGAATGAGGATTAGACCACTTTTATTTGGTGATTCTTGGATTTTATATTATTATGTGGGGCCTTTATATCCACCCTTATTTGATGAATTATTGTATCATAATCTCTTGGTGATATTACTTCGCCCACTATTGTGACCACCTCTACCTCTAAAACCATTTCTGCCTTTG
This sequence comes from Hamamelis virginiana, assembly GCA_017140935.1. Taxonomy (NCBI): domain Eukaryota; kingdom Viridiplantae; phylum Streptophyta; class Magnoliopsida; order Saxifragales; family Hamamelidaceae; genus Hamamelis; species Hamamelis virginiana. Next base: position 6,358 of record JAESVK010070721.1, read on the forward strand.
TTTCGACTAAAGTTGGCATTTGCTTTAGGAATTGACAAGTTATAAGTTCTGAATACTTAGAAAATCAATTATCTTTATATTGCAGTTGCAAGAGCACATTAGAGGCATGGAAAATAGATAATGTTTTTTTTTAATATATGCGCATCAGTAACTTTTTCACCACACAATTTGAGACGGGGCGGGAAACAATATTAAATAAAGCAGAGTTATAATCAGAAATTGTATTATAGTCATGGAACCTCAGACTCAACCATTCACTTTGAGCATTAGGTAGAATGGTTATCTTTTGGTGGTCATACCTATCCTTTAGGGATATCCAAAGACTTGAAGGATCTTCTTAAGTTAAATATTCATTCTTTAAATCATCATGGATATGATGACGTAAAAAAATGAGTGTGGAGGCTTTGTCCTCCAAGGACTCTTTGTTTATTTCTTTGATAGCATCATCAAGATTTTTTGATTGCAAATGAATCTTAGCATCCAATTTCTAGGATAAATGGTTTTCTCCATTAACAGCAAGAGCCTTAAAATCAAGCTTAGCAAGGTTCGTCATTTTCTTTCAATAACTTGATTGTGTTGATAACGTGTTATAAAGAAAATGTAGAAAAAGAACGCAATCACAAGACAAAAAATTACGTGGTTTGGCCTTTGGCTTACGTACACGATTACCAATAATCCGAGGTCTTCACTATGAATATTAACAAGTTATAATAATATATTTCTCTCTATAGCTTTTTCCAAGATGTTAATTTTTTCTCTCTTTCATGATAGTGACACCTCTATTTATAGGCCAATACTCATAATGAGTGAAAAACCAAAAGTCATAAGTTACATTATCAACAAGTCATGATTTACATGATTAAGAGTGGAATATCAAGAAAAGAGGTTATGAAATGAGGTGGCAATTCACATGTGCATGCATATATTTACAACATTACCAATTTTAATTAATTAAAAATGAGCAAACAAAATAAAATAAATTCTCATGAATCTAAATTCCTTTTTTTTTTCATAATTATTTTTTATAATTATAACAGAATAACTCAACTTTTGACTTGGTGATTTATTTATATTTTATTCTTTTTTAATTTTATTTTGGGTGTGATAGCATGGGAAGTAGGGGGGACTAGAATTTTGGATACAGCTTCCTTCCAAAGTCCAAACCCAACATTTTTCTTGAGTAGAAAAGGGCGGTCGGACGGCTGGACAAAAATTTGCCGCCTTCTTCTCGTGGGTGGAATAGACATAACACGTGCAATTATAACTCCTAGTACCTTTTTTTGGTAGCTTATAAGAAACTTTTTGACATTTCATATGCGCATGATCCACTGCTCGAGCATGTGTAATCACGCGTGGAGACCGCGTCTTCTATCAATTCGGCTCCTGTTACTGCCACGTTTCAACTTCAAACTGATTTAAGTACATAGATGCCTACACAAGGTGTACCTCTTATTTTTGTTGGGACGTTTACATGAAATAATTTGAAAAACTGATACTGATAGGAGATTAAATTCTCTTTCCATGAATGTTATATTTATAAAATATTATGTTGATCTAACCTTAGATTTTTTTTTTTAAAATCAAATGTGAAAAAATAGTTATATTTTAAAGAACAAAGAAATTGGAATTTTTTATTCAAATTTTTTTAAAAAATTGATCATTGAATTACCGTGTATTTTCACATACATGACATTCATAAAAGAAATTTAATCAGGTCAAAATAGTTTCGCAAAAACTCCAATGGAGATCCGACTGGCACAATTACGTCATGTACATCTTGTATTAGCATGTCTAAATTTCTGTTAAAGATACCTCTCCTTCTTGCCTTCCCTCCCCACTAGTCTTGGTATCATGTTGTCCCCCCCACTTCCCCTTCCAAAGGTGCTGTACGGAGTGATATATGTAGCAAAATTTGAGCAGGGACCAACCTACGGATAGAATGGAAGTATAAGTTTTTTTTACATATAATACCCGCATAAATAAATATTTAATTAAACCGTTGATTTTTTAAAATAGTTGTTTTTTTAAAATAGTTATCCCATAGTTTCTATTAAAAATGAATTGATGATACAAAATGTCAACATCTTCTTAAAACAAACTTTTTATAAGGTGCATCTTATGCAAAATTGCATAAGGTGATCTTTATAGAACTAATTGTATAATAGATTTTCAAAAATTGACTATTGGATTGGATAAATTGCTTATGAATTTTGTATTCACCAAAAATTACAGTGACTGATTCAAAGGTTGGTTTTTGAAAAACCAAGTAGGAAAAAATGGTAATATTTCAAAGAACAAAATAGTCACATTTTTTTTTTTTTTTTTTGGCTTTTCCAAAAACCAACCGTTGGATATGTGATTTTTGGTGAACATTAAATTCATAAGCAATTTATCTAATTTAATGGTCAGTTTTTCAAAATCTATTTTACAATTAGTTGTATGGAGGTCAACTTACGCAAAGTAAGGGATTGTATATATATATATATGCATGATCTACTCGACATATGCTTAGATAAGCTTATTTGAGTATGAAGCCCATAGGTAATTATATATACTTATGCATGCCATGTTTGCCAAAAATCACGGTGATCCAACTGTTGATTTCTTACTAAGAAAAATTGTGATAATTTTTAGCGATCACGGTTTTTTATAGTTATGTTTTGAAATTTTGACATTGAATTGCCGTAATTTTTGACATACAAGACATCAATATGTATAGCTAGTATATAATCCAACGATTAGTTTTTCAAAATATGCATTTCACAATTATTAGTGGGCTTCATATTTACATATTTCATGTAAGCATACGCTGACTAGATCGGGACTGTATCTATATATATTGTGAAATGATCCTGTCAGTATTTGCTGACTTTAACAAAGTCAGCAAATACTCCATAACCATTAGACAACAAAATGCTGATAGGATCATCACTCACTCTCTTTATATATATATCACATTAATACAACAGTTAGCTTTATAGAAATATTGCTGAAAAAAAACTGTGATAATATTTAGTAGTAATGGTTTATATTTTAAAGATTGAGAATTGTGCTACAAAATAGTGATTATTTATCTCAAATGATATTTTTGCCAAAAAATAATAATAATAATTTAATAAATTTTGAAAAATGGAATTTATTTTAAAATTTTTGAAAATTTTTAGTAATATTTTAATAAAATGCCCTAATAATAATAATAATCATCCTAATTCTTCACGTTTTTACGACAAAAAACGGTGAGGTCAAAAACCTGGAGCTAGAAACCCGCGATACTTTGCTTGGAAGGTATCCATGGAAGAAGATATGAATCTCATGCATTGAATACATTTCAAAGATTGTCCCAAAATCCAAGACTGCTATTACGTATCATAAAAATTAAAAAAGCATGGCCGCAAGGACTGGGGAATCTCGGAAACGACGGCGAGGCCCAGCGTCTCGGTTCAGTGCATGCATGAGGAAGAATTAGAAAAGCTGGAGTGTCAGACTGCGGTCCATTTAGATGACAGAAATGAGATAATTATATACTTTGTATTTGGAGAATGTGTTCAATTTTGTGTTTTAAAAATTAATAATAAGGTACAGCGCATCTGATTTGGTCTATGCCCCCACCCGATTGAAAAGTCCAAAGTAAATTCTCCTTTTCGCCTTCAATCAAGGCCATTTTCGTCATCTTGGAATTTGTTCACTTCTTTTTTATTTACGTGACAATTAAGGAAATTTGTTCACTCAAATTAAGGTAAATTTATTTACATGACAATTACAAACACGTCCACTTCTTTTTTCCACCAAAACTTGAAGTTAATTCAAAATTTTAATTTTTATTCTTCCTATAATGTCAAAAGTAATTCCAATCTTTTTCACTCTCAACTTGTTTTGTAATTTTGTGGCCGGTGGGACGGGGAAATGTTTATCCAATCCCTTGCAACACGTGGCACCTACGATTGGTAAGGTGCCAAACTAAGGAGAAGCCATCCTTTTCCTCCCTCATGTGTTGGTCATAGTTCACTGTAAAAACCCTTAATAATTAACTACATGTTGTCAAAACCCATAAAAATTAACTACATGTTTTGTTTGTTTTGTGGTCATTTGTGTGTACATGCAGAAATACATTATCTCTACATATTTTGTAATATTGTTCAAGACTAAGAATGAACATGTGTTGAGTAGTTAACATGTATCTATGTATGATTTGTACTTTGTTCAATGCTAAATATATATATAGATATTAAGAGATACATGTACACCTTCTAGACCATACTGTGAAATTAAGATATAGTCTTAATGCTAGTTGGTCACTTTTAAATATAATTCAGGCGATTGGCAAGTATTAGATGTTGATTATCTGGGATTTTAACATTGAACATTACCATTTTGAGTTGGATACTTGAAAAACTTAAAACTAACCATGATGCAAGAAAGAAAAGCTACGTAAAATATGAACATTGAACTTGAGTAAAGAAAACTGGAAATATGCTTCTATGCCTACGGAAGAAATAAAGTTGTGAAAACCCAAGTTTTAAAACCATTATTTTATTGATTTTTTTGCAAAAAAAAAAAAAAAAAAAAATTTCATATTTACAAAAATGCCATTCTATGATTTTAATGAACCAAAACCCCCCATCCCCTTGTTTCTCATGTTCGGCAGCCAAGGAGAGACCCGAGAGAGAGGGAGCTGAGGTCGGGAGAAAGAGAGAAGGAGGAGCAACCCTCTATGCAGTTCCTTGTCGCCATTTCGCCGGATCAAGGTAGGCATGCATGGTTCATTGGTTCTTTCTTCTTCTCTTATTGTTTTGTTTTCAAAAATCCCATTTTGTGGGTTTGTTGTGGAAAGTTTGGATTTGTGAGAAATGGTTGGTTTTGGGTTGTAGATAATAGTAGATCGAACTATATTGAGTAAGGTTTGAAGGTTTTGGTTGAGAAAATATGGGTATTTTGAATACATATGATGTTTTGGGTTTATGTGGGTTTTATGCCTAAAACTTTGTGGTTTCTCAAATCGTACCGTTGGATCTTCATTATTTTTGGGGATTTTGGTGGATTTGAGCTCGTTTAGCCTAGATCCAAGTTTCCACCGTTCGGATTTGAGATATGATGTCAAAATGAAGGGTTTTTGTGAGATTGTGCAGTGGCTGCTCGTGAGAGGGCATTTTCGAACACCCTCTATCGATAGAAGGTGCTCCCCCTTTTAAAATCTCGTGTCATGGCCACTGTTTATCGATAGAAGAAGTCTCTAGCCTATCGATAGAGCCTCTCTATCGATAGAGACTCTATCGATGGGGCCTCTTTTTTTTTTTTTTTTTTTCGCTTCTTTCCTTTTTTGTTTGCTTGGGTATCATTATGCCATCACTAAATAAGTATGATTGGAGTCTTTGGGTTTGAGATAGAGCTTGAGAGGTGATAAAGCTTAGAATGAAGTCTAATTTGGCTTTTATGGAATTCAGATATGGGAAATCCGTGGGGCGACCACTATGCGTCGTAGCTTGCATTAACGTATAAAAGTTGGTTGGAGACCTAATTATTGAGGTAGGAATACACATATTCTTACTAATACTGATGATAGATTTATTTTGAGGCTTTACTTGTGTTGATAAACATGAAAACCATTTATAAAACCTTGATGCATAATTCCTCTTCTAGCTATTTATTGAAATGTTATGTGGTTAGAATGTGCAAGTATACCATGATATTGTGGTATGTTGATATGATGCCATGATTTATTTGTTTTATGATATGCGGAATGTTTATATATGTGGATATGATTGAGACAGAGTCAGAGAAAACTCCTCTATCGGTTGTGGTTATGATGTTATGGATAGAGTTGGAGAAAACTCCTCTATCGGTTATTGTTATGATGAATGGGAAAGAGTCAGAGAAAACTCCTCTTTCATATGAAATATAAAATGGATGAATCATGGACATGAATGATAATTGTTTTTGTGAAACTTTGATATATTATCTGTGGATATTTTTATGATTCTTGAACCACATATGCATGTGTTTGTGAAACTTGAACTAAATGACTTATGCATCAATATTGTCATTGTTAGTTAAGAATAGTATTTCTACTGAGTATTCAAACGCTCACGCAGCCTTTTATGCAGCAGATTCTCAAGGCATTATAGCTGGTTCGACGAGACAGAATTCTTTTCCTTTGGTGTTAGGCCTCGCAGTGTTTTAGGCTTTGGTTCAGAGAAATAGGTAGTTATTTTCTGTAGATTGTAACACTTTGGATTTTTAGCAATGAATGATATTTACCTACGTGCCAGGGATGTTGGCACCGTATTTTATGTATGGATATATTTACTATATTGTATTTGACGATTTGGGGATATTGTATGCTGAACATATTTACATTCATGCTTGTTATATATATCCTTGATATATTCTGTGTGGAAATATAAATGAGCTTATCATGTTGTATCTCCTTATTGACATGTAACGCCCCAAAGAGACGCTACTAGAACCCTTGTACTCCTCAACTTAACATCCGTACCGACCCTTCCGGATAGGTCGACACGTGTCAAGCTGAAGGTACAACCTGTCCTGCTCATTCGTATTTCCTTACAGGATACAATAATTACATATAACAAAATGATATGTGTGAACCAGCCAACCTGGATCGGGAGGCCCTCTCATTCACTCTTGCGGGGTGTTTATCTTGAGTGGATTGTGGATGATGTTTATCCGTCTAGATTTATCCTTCTCTATTATCCACGTTTATCATTCTCTATTATCCACTCAAGATAGGGTTTTTTGAAAAAAGGATAAGAGTTTGTAAAAAAACTAGGAGTCGCCACCTTATTTTTAGGGAACAAAGAAACCACAAAAAAGAGTTTTATTTTCAATAAAACATTGACCCCATATTTTGGAAAAACATGGTCTTTCGAATCAAAGTTGGATTCGGGGGCTAGGTTACGAAGTGGGAAGGTTCCAAGGAACTCCTTGTAGGCACCCACCTCGCCCTAATTAAAGGTCTCCTAATTAAGTTTGGGCTTTATCAAAATCTTTTCAAAACAATCCTAGTATATCTAATCAACCACAAAATATAAATATTAATATAATAATAATAATATATAGTACAAAAGTATACACAATCCTAAGGGTCTTAGGAGACTAGAAGTCAACCTAAGATTGGACTTGTGCCCTATTGACTGCCTACGTACCTTATCAATTGCTTGACAAAGATCAAAGTCCACGTAGTTCGATTACATAGGACTCTCCTATTGTAACAAACTACATAATCGTAGATATTCTATCTTATCTTGGACTCTAGCTTCGAGAGTTTGAGTTGGATCAAAACACTTATCATGAGAGATGGAATTTCATTCCATTTTGAATTCTTTCAAAATCACTTTTAGAATTGTTCTCGAAGTAGAATCCTAGGTAAAATAGAACTCTATTCTTATTGTAATTCTTACAACAAAGAAGAGTCCTAAGTGGGGTCAAGTGACCCCCCTACTCCTAGGGTTTCTAGCTAATCCTAGGTTAGTCTAGATACCTAAAACACTATGATATGCATGCTGAAATTTCTGGAAAATAAATAAAATAAATAATCAAGAGTGCAAACAATGCATGAAAATTTCCTAAATACAAATCTAAGTTAGCTATGTGAACCTAGGCATATTTCTATGTTGGTTTTAGCTTAAAAAATGAGTTTTAATGCACTTTTAGGTTACTTTAAATCCATGGACAGATTTGAAAGTAATCTTGAAGTGTATTTAAAACTCTAAAACAAATAAAAAAAATGGTGAAGAATGCATTAAATGCAACCTAGTATGCATACTAAGCTATCATAAAAAAAAATGGCATTTAATCACAAAGGAAGGGACTCACCTTTGCATGCTCCCTCAAACACATTTTATATATCAATCAAACACTTCCAAGTGATAAAAATAAACCATGATTAGAAGAATACTAATGCTTAACTTGAATAAACTAACAACCTAATATAAATAACCTAAACATGCATTCCTATGTACTAATAATCTTATCATACATGCTAAAATAGATTCTAAATATGAATACTTAATCCTAAATACTTAATCCTAATATGGTATGATAATATAAGAATGGAAGAAGGAGAGAAGAAGAGAGAGAGAAATATGCATGCATATTAAAAAAACAAACTAGCCTATTATGCAAACTAATATAAAACCTAAACTATGCATGTTAATAATAAACTATATCCTATGTATACTAACAATAAACTAAACCTTATACATATTAAGAGAATAAAAACCTAACCTAACATGATTAAAAAAAAAAGAAAAAGAAAAAGAACAGAAAAGAAACTACTAACCTCTGCCTTCAAGCCTTCAAGCTTCAAGACTTCTCTTCAAGCTACAAGCCTTCTCTCCAAGGACTCTAAGGACCTCAAAAACTTTAAAACTTAAGCTAGAGTGCTATGGGGGAATCTTGTGCAATTTCTCAAGCCTCTACTCTCCAAGCTAGCTCTCTAAAGCTTATTCTGTATGTTGAAACTGATTTCAGGGCCCTCTATTTATAGAGAGGCCTGAGTTTGATCGATGGCTGAGTTTGAATCTCCTAGGAATGATCCAAGGGTTCAAAATCAGTCTTCCAAGGTGTTCATACTCATCCAAAAGCCCCCATGGCCGAACTGGACACATGACAAGGCTTGGAAGAGTCCCGGTAGGAAAAAAACTGTGTTTTTTGCATTTTTTGGCGAAAAAGGTCGATGACCATCCACCCTAGGACGGCTGGCCTTCATGGACGGTTGGCCGTCCCTAGGTGGACGGCCATCGGTCCTCCATTCCACTTTTAGCCTATTTTAACTTTCCTCAGCCTGTTTTGACCCGGTTTCTGCTTTTTTAGGCTTTTCGGGCCCGTTTTAAGTCCAAATTTGACGATTCAAGCGCCGAAACAATCGTGATTTGATTCTCCATGTTTTAAGAAGTGTTTGAAGTGAGAATGCATTGACCAAGGTCAAAGGTTTAGGAAAAAGTCGACCGATTAGCTGTTTAGAGCCTGCTGGGCCCAAGATTGACAGTCATTCAACAGGCCTTGTCACTGATCAACTTAGTTACCAAATACACCTTAAATATCTATGCGAAAGCCTCGAGGCCATTCGAGACAAGATTGACAGTCATTCAGGGCTTTTGTGATTCAAAGGACAAAATTGCCCTTTAGTCACAAAAGGCCTTATTTTCTATCAAGCCTGGCTCAGAATGTCATGAAATTTTGCAGGGATGTTTCTAGACTCTCTAAAAACCTAATGCAAAAAGAACCGACTCAATCTGACCTAAAAACACACATGTGATAATGGCCTCTACCTAATTACCCACAAAGGGTAAAACTGGGAACTTAGGGTTTTAACACCCTGTTTCACCTCAAATCAAAGGCAACCATTCATGACCATACTCATGGTAAAAAATGGATGTCTACAGAAGCCCCTCGTTGATGTTCATGGCTTCGCCAGTGAATATCAACGAAAACAATGACATCCCATTTTTGACACAACAAAATTGGGATAATTAACCATCAAAATTATTTTGAAAGCTTAGCTTCAAATTCTCTCTTCCTAGAAGTCTCACTTCTAGTCATCTCAAGGATTTTCAATCCTTTTGGAAATTGCATTTCCAATTATCATAAAAAACTTGGGAGTCTTCGACTCATCACTAGAAATTTCATTTCTAGTTAACTTAAGGATTTTCAATCCTTTTAGAAATTGCATTTCCAATTACCATAAAAATTTGAGAGTTTTCAACTCATTACTAGAAATTGCATTTCTATTTAACTTAAAGATTATGAATCCTTTTGGAAATTGCATTTCCAATTATCATAAAAATTTGAGAGTTTTCAACTCATTACTAGAAATTGCATTCCTAGTTAACTTAAGGATTTTCAATCCTTTTGGAAATCGCATTTCCAGTTATCATAATATCATACCTTAATATCATTCACATACATTTCATGTATACTTCAAAGACTTATGGATTTGGGCCTCTAAAATGGGCTTTTCTCATTAGCCACCCTTCATGGGCTTTCTCACTTCTATAATTCCCTTCATGGGTCTCACAAACTCACCATATCAAATGTATTAATAATCATTTCATGATCACAAACTTGTTTAAACAATCTTTTCATTCATTCATTTCTATATCTCATGGTTTTCAACCAAAAATTCATCATTTCATGTGAACTTCCCTATTCACAATTGCTCAATTCTCACTTTGGTAAGCACCAAATCTTCTTTATTTCTCATCAACTCATCAAATATCATTCAATCTCATTCAAATGCACTTTCTTAAATCAAAAATTGAAAGGAAATGAGTCAAAATAGGTAACTTTCTCTGTACTCTTTCAATAATCAGCAATGATTTCATTCTTCACCAATCTCACCTAATCTTTGGGTTTGTAGGCTTCAAGCCATCTTTCACAGGAGCACCTTGGATCAAGAGGGGATCACGAGGCATCGGGGTCGCGGGGAACGAGGAAATCATCCCGGCGGAGATGATTTTGTACTATTAGGCCTATAGGAGGCCTGCTTAGGGTTTCTATGTAACTTTTTCTATGTATGCACTAAAAACCCTGAGTGACATGTAATTTTATCCTAATGAGAATACAAATATGTTTCAATTGCTTTTTTGGTTCAATTTTAACTTGAAAATGGGTTAAAATTGATGAAAATTGAGCGAAAAATCAAACCGGGTGTCAAAAAGTCTCGAAAGAGTCAAAATTAGGCAAAATTTGAGATCAGGGATGGATGACCATCCCTCCATGGACGGTTGGCCGTCCTTTGGAGGATGGTCATCGACCTTGGTTCACCTTTTTTGATTATTTTGACACTTTTTAACTTCTTGAATGTTCTAGTTCGCTTCTAAAATGTTCTAGTTCGCTTCTAACTTGATTCTTTTGCCAAAAAGCTATAAAAACACATCTTTAGGCTCATTTTCATTACCCTAAACACAATGGAAGCTCTCAAGTTGATTATCAACCTATTCATAACAAGAATGCGGGCAGAAGATAAGAGGGTGTTTGAACGATTCGGCTTGTCTTCATGGTTCTTTCTCTGTCATGTGAAGCTTGAAGAAAAACTTCTCAACTCTGTGATCCATTTCTGGGACTCTGATCTTCATGTGTTTCGCTTTAACTATGAAGAGGTATGTCCTTTATTTGAAGAGTTTGTGCCTTGATGAATACTTCTGTTAATGGTCCTTTCATCTTTCCTACCATTCGTCGAGGTTACTTCCAAACCTTTTCTTCTCTTTTGATCTCTCGCCTATGGAAGCTTCTTCATATATCCATGAAAACTCCATTGATATTCTCAAACTAGCTTCATTTTTCTTGAGGGAAGGGGGAAAATCACTAGCTCTTCATAGGCCTACCCAGTACGCACTCGCCTTATGCATAGTGGGTTGTTTCATTGTTTTAAACGGAACCATTCTCATACCCATTGAAACATGTGAACTCATTCTGCCATTGTCACAATCTCATAACATCATCCCTCTAGTGCTAGCTGAAACTCTAAATGGGCTTGACTACTTCCATTCCAACTCTGCTTCTTGCATTAGGGGTAGCCCCATTCTCCTTCAGATGTGATTGGCTGAGAGACTCAAGCTGATTACTCCTCTCGATGGGCCCAAACACTTGTCCCATACCTATTGTTCGCGTAAGCTTTTGTTTCTTGAGCATCGCTCGATTCAGGATATGATCATCTTCTTCTCTTCTCTGACTTGGGAAGATATTCAGTGGCATGTGGCCATATGGGATTGTGGTGAAGAGTATGTACTACATACTTCGGGATGTTGTCAGGTGAAGCTTATGGGCCTAAAGCATACATCATTTTACTGGGCTTCTCGTGTACTTCGCCAAATGGGTCCTGCTCAAATCAATCTCCCTCTCAAAGGGCATGTTCATGGGGTTGAGGCGGCTACTCCTTCATTGGTGTCTTGGGCTGTGAAGAAATGGGCTTCAGGCTTATGTATGAGTCAGGTAGGAGATCACAATGGGCCTTTTAGGCTTGATGGGGAATATCGGGTTTGGCTTAAACAAGACTTGGGTTTGAAGGTGCAGGCTATGAAGGATAAGGTTCAAAGCCTCATTTATGGTTCTCGAGTTACAGCTCAGTCGGCAGGTTCATCACTTCCACCAGATGCGTCACGAGTTAAATAGAGAAGATGAGAGTGAAGCCCAAGCCCGCAGAGCGAGAAGGACTTAGAGTAGATTAGGGATTATATATTTTACTTTTCAAAGCAATGTAAGATTTGAAGAAAGTAGGAATTATGAACACACATGGCATGTAATAGATCTTTAAAAAGGTTTCTACCCTTTATGGATGAATAAACATCAATTTTATTAAAATCTCAACAAATAATCCTTTAATAATTACAATTGAACCAAACCCTTGGTGTTTTTTACAAGAAATAGACCGCACCCAAAATAGCTTTATGGG